>APFE030183482.1:1813-43682 GCA_000404065.3 Pinus taeda | reverse complement strand
AAACAATATTGCCAGAACTTGACGAGGAAGGAAAATTTATATTTGACCTAGAAGCAGTCACAGAAACAACAACTCGACAGCTACAAAATCGATCAATTTCGGAGTATCTCATCAAGTGGAAGAACTAATCCGCTGAAGATTCCACATGGGAGGATGAGAATTTTATACAGAAGCATCCAGAACTACTCAAGTGTTGAGGACAACACTTTTTTGAAGGAGAGGGGCATGTTGGGTCCCTATAATACTAGTGATTACCCCATTAATATTGTAGTTGCATCCCTTAGTAATATTGTTGTGCCCCTATTATCCCCATATTTTTATTACTGTGCCCCATAGAATCCCTGTATTGTTATTTTTGTGGCTTTATATTATTATTGTTAGGTCATTTGGGTTATATTGTGACTCCTTAGACTCCTATATATAGAAAGGAGGTTTTGTCATTTGAATCATCCAAGAATTGTTCATTTATGTAATGTAAAGTAGGTTTCCCTCTCGAAGAGGCTGAATTCTAAGGCGTTGATCTATCTTTTCTATCCTTTCTTGAGTTGGTTTCATAAAATACACGATGTATTGCAGAAGACTAAAGAAGTTTCTTTACTTGAAGAATCTCTGGATAAGCTACAACAATAGGTAGATACTCATGTCTGTACAATAGTAATGCCAGCCAACACAGATGATCCAGTAGCACAGGTATTACAATTGGGAACAATGCTGAAAATGGCTGAGCATGATGTAAAGAAAGCACAAAGGGAATTAAAAACAACCTATAAGCTATTGAATTTGAGTGAAGAAGAAGAGAGAATGGAGAAAGAAAATGAAAAGAAGTACAAGGAAGATCTTCTAAGGGCTGGAGATGAAATTAAATGGCTAAAGGAAAAAATGAAGGGCAATATGTCCTTAATTCAAGCCAGGGAGATCTTATGGGATTAAATCATTGAGATTATCAAGGACATCTAGGAGTTCCTTGTTATTATCTCTGAGGAGAAAACAATTGTCCGAGACATGGAAGGTGTGCTCATGAAAAATAAGCAAAAAAAGTTAGTTAGACCAAAGTTTGCAAAGAGAATGATAGATTTCATTAATTCTAAATCTACTTCAGAATTAAAGGAGCATGATATGCCAGACAGAACACTATATGCAATAGATTTTAACAAGATGATTGTGAGAAATATTTATTGAAATACTGCTAAGAAGAAGATACATGAAATGAAGGAAGCAGTTTCCAAGTTTAACATCCTGTTTGATAAAAGAGTTAGAGCTAGACTTCCCTCTTGTTGGGATCTACAAGGAAACTTGTTTCCATGGAAGACATATAAGACTTTGCTAGTTGAGGCAAAAAAAAAAGTTGATAACACTCATGAAAAGACATTAGTATTGAAGGGAGCCACTATTGTGAATTATCTTAACAAAGATTTTAAGCTTCTATGGATGGTGAAGACTCTGTTTATAGATAAGCCTACTTATAGTAGGATTACAACATGCAAAATAGCACTTGACAAATTGGAAGAAGCACCAAAGTCAAATGTACCATTGTGGAGAAAATGAAAAGAATGGATGATAGAGCTGACCAAAGATACACCAACAGTACCACCTACTCAAGCCACATATTAAAAAAAATATTAACAATCAGCAATCATACATTAATTTATGTTATTTCACGTTATCTTATTTCCTGAGAAAAATGAGGTGACTTTTACCCTCTAATGTAATATTCTATAATGATTTTTACATTAGACAGTTAGAAAGTAGTTAAGTAGTTTGACAATTTTTGTTGGGCGTGGAATCCCCCCAACGCATGTTTTCAGGCTTAAAGCCCAAGCTTTGACTAAGTCCATTGTAAAGAATCTGCAATTTGTGGGTGCGGAGCGTGATGTCGTAATAGAGTCACAGGGTTGTCCGCCCTTGTTTTTGTAATGTAATGTCAGTTTGAAAGATCTAGCCATGGTCTGCAGACCATGGGATTGTATAAATAGAGTGAGGCTCTAAGTGTAAGAAAGATAACAATCAAGACATCAATCAATAGAAGAAAAAGAAGCATTGAGTTGAAGTGTAAGTTATGTCTTTGGGTCATATAGTAGGAGAAGGCTTGGCAACTAAGTGCGTAAAGGCCTAGTAGTCTGTAGCTGAGTGCGCAGACCCCTGTGGTTGAGTGCACAGGGAAGGTCGAGTCTATAACTATTGGAAGCATTAATAAAGAGATTTTTTACCATTTTTTGTGTATCTTTTCCTACTTTATGTATTATTGGGTATGAACTAGAAGTTTACTATTTATTCACTGAGCAAACTCATTTGAATGTACTGAATAAGTAAATATAATACAAGGCATCTGTTTACGCGAAGATAACTAATTGTTATAAGAAGGTAGGTAAAGATCTTGAGTGTGACTTAGGGGAATAGTGCAGGTAGTTGCTCCAGCAGCGTGGAAGCCCCACAACCCCTGGTTAGGGCTGCGTGAAGGCAAATATATTAGGGCATGAAGGCCAGAGAAGTGTGCAAAGTAGCCTGCATGAGGAGACTCATAGTTCGATCATATAAACCCCCTAGACATCTCAAGGGTGCGGAAACCTGGTTCCAGCACCCCCTCCCATACTACTTTGGTTGAGACCTTAGTCTGTGCACCATGGATTGTTGCTGAAAGGGCCAGTAGTACAAGGATTGGTTTGCCTAATCAACTCTAAACCTAGGCTAGGCCCCAACAAGCCAAGAAATGGTTTCGTTGCCAGGACCAGGATATGCATAGAGATGTCTGATGTCATATCATTGGAATCCAACTAAGAAATAAATTGAATATTAGTTGGATAGGAAGATTCATGAGTTTGCGGCGTAGGAGAATAGGAATCCACGACTATCAAAAGAAGAGTTGTTAGACTACTACTTGTATACAGAGATCCATGAAATTTTCTTTGCATCTTTCCCTACTGAGCTATATGAGTGGATCATGAAGATAGAAGATAGCTAAGGAAGTTGCAAGCTCAACGGACTTATTGTGTGGACTCCAGAATTGGTGTGCAGATTAGAAGGATCAAAGGATAAGATCATGTGTGTTGTTGATCACTTGCTCGATTGAATTATAAGAGGATTCATCACTGAGTTCACGGTATATACTTCAGTCAACTACAGTGGGGCAGAGCGACGCTTCCTCAAAGGACCATGAGGTAAGTACAATAAGTATTTGAACACTTGGATTAAAATTCTACTATGTGAAAAGCGGGTTATGTGAATATATTGATGTTTGGGGCTACACGAAGTGGGATAATTTATAGAAATGAAGGTAGCACAGAACTAGAAACCAACCCCTTGATTTTACCTCCGCGAGAGAATGAGGAAGAGCTCATAAAGGTCTCACCAAGAAGTGTGATCAATTTGATAAGGTAGAGGATTCCGTGCATACCACCCCCACCCATACCAGCACCAATTTCACTATCTTCACCCCCATCTTTGCCCATACCACCTCCACCACCACTGCGAGTCAATATGGCAAGCGCGATAAAATTGCTAGTGTTCAAGGGAGTAGGAAATGAAGATCTTGATTAGTTTTGGTTCATGATAAAAGCTGTATGGGAAGCGCAGGGAGTCACAAATGACAATATAAAGAAAGCAACATTGGTCAGTGATCTGTAGGATCGCGCGTTGACTTGGTATATTAAGAATTTAGATGATAATCCAAATGCAGGGATCACGGATATCCAAACTGCGATGAACAAAGAATTTAGCAGGCTGAAGTCAGAAGCACATTCGATCATTAGGTTCAAGGAGATCACGATGCTACAAGGTGAGACCCCTTGGGATTTGGCTTAGAGACTGAAGTGCACAATTCGCGAAGCTAATATGACTTTGATAGATGGAAAACAATGTGAATGGTTTGTAGCATCACTAACACCACATTTAAGGAACATGCTGTCACAGCAGGGGCTAGCAACTGAGGCCGAGGCCTTGGAAATCACCATGATATTGCATGAGACCCTAATACAAGATTCTAGCTTGGGACTTCAGTAGATCCACACGCAGTTGAAAAACATGTGCCTTGAGATGTAGAGTCTAAAACATGACAGGACAACTCATCCAGAAGTGCGTGATGAGGTATGGTGTGTTAAATGTAAGGGTCAGGGTCATGAC
The DNA here is from genome assembly GCA_000404065.3 of Pinus taeda. Lineage (NCBI taxonomy): Eukaryota > Viridiplantae > Streptophyta > Pinopsida > Pinales > Pinaceae > Pinus > Pinus taeda. Next base: position 39,566 of record APFE030183482.1, on the reverse strand, counting down.
AAGGATCACTACCTAGTGTTTTTGAATTACCTTGCGGGAGGAGGACCAATGCCATTGATACCAGAGTCATAAGCAGGGCCCAGTATGGTGCCTGTGTTGTGGTGCACAATTTGGCAAATAGGACGAAAGCATGCTATGAACAATTGCCATCTGTTGGAGAAGTACACACAAAATTCACAACATTTGTTCTGTAATTTCTATACATTAGTGGGACATGATGAGTGAACTTGTAGAATTTATGAACTAATGATGGATAAGGCTCCCACCTACAGAATCTAGGCCGAAACGTAGCCCCTTGACCAGAATGTGGGGATGGTGTGAACCAGATTTCAGGGGCATGGATGAGGCTAAGGTGGAGGACGACCTGGAAGAGGTCGCAGATAGCTGATATGTTACAATTGCGAAGGGCCAGGACATTATTCCCATGATTGTATGAATCCGACACATCCATCATGCTTGTATTGTACATTGTTTGATCATGAGACAAAGGATTGTCCCACACTCATAGCATGGTTGTGCGACAAAGGAGCGCCCCAACCTCCCCCAACTCATAACCTACAAATGATGAGGTCTGAGCTGCGCGAGGAAGACCTTACTGTAAATATTCTGCTTCGAAGTGGAATTACAACAGGGGATGATAAAGGCAAGCAGCCTGAAGATAGTAATTGGGTTCACAAGGCTCTGACAAAAGAACCAGAGTTTCATTTGGAGCGCGCTAAGGAAATATTCATGGAAGCAAGGAAGAGCCTGGCTAATGCCTCCACTTCAGGAAGAAAAGACAGACTAGAGCCAAAAATGGACCCATCAATGCTCATAACATTCCTAGAAACATGCATGAAGTTGTTGCAGACATAAAGGCTATAAAGGGACTGCAGGAACTCATAAAAAGATGCACTGGGACTGCGCGAGGAGAATCGCACGTAGTTCGAAAGATTGGAAAGCACGTGACGAGGATAGGAAGAAAGATGAGATTAACCACAAGGATCAAAGAATATGAGGTCAACCAAGTGATTCTACACCTAGGATCAGAGGTGAACATTCTACTGAAGCAGACATGGAGCACATGGGGAGACCTGCGCTACAATGGTCTCCTATCCAACTGAAAATGGTGAACTAGAAAAAGATCCTATCGATGGGAAGATTGCAAGGAATCACCATAGATATCGAAGGGGCAAGTGTGCTGGTAGACTTTGAAGTGATAGAGATTGTTGATGATAGCAATACCTACACTACACTATTAGGGATAGATTGGGCCATTGACATGAATGGGGTGATAAATATGAAGAAGCGCAAGATGATTTTTGAGAAAGAGTCTCTGTGCGGAGTTGTACCTTTGGACCTTGTAGAAGGATCATGCTACATGGAGCCAATGCTCGACTATGAAAGCGATGACGACTTGGACAACATCTACAAGATAACCGCATGAGAGAAAGACTAGGTGAATCCCACCGCAGATGGATGAATCTCATGGGAGTGTGAAAGCTCTTATACATCAGATTTAGAAGAAGAGATAGAGCGATGGCAGAATCAATTACACGAGGTAACCATGTTGAACTGTAACATAATGATGAGATCGTTTCACTATGTATCGACAGAGGTAAGGGATCTGCCTACGTATGATGGGTTGAGCGAGGTAGAAGACGTCTTAAGAAGATTTGAAAGGGAGGTGCCAGAACAGCAACGTTTCGAGGCTTTGAAATGGGTATTGCGTGCTACACCTACGAGGTGGTGGGGTACACACCAAGGAAGCATTGATGGCTGGTACAAATGTAGGAGATGATGCACATGCAGTTTGGGAAGTGTCAGATGTGATTAACAGACAAGATTTTTGGACGAAATGATCTGTGCACACAACTGTCCAGATGGATACAGGCATTTGTTACAAAACTTGCACAGATGCACACAGACTTCATGATAGGAGAAACAGTCAGTAAGCATATGTTGGCAAGGCAATGGCATGAATGACCCCTCAGGTTGGAACAACGGAGTATGGAAAGAACAAGTGGGTAGAAAGTTATCCAAGTAGAAGCCTTTAACAAAGTATGTGATGCAATGAACAAGGTATATGATGCGCAGCAAACTGATTGGGACCTATGTGTACCAGCGATTCTATGGGCTTATAGGAAAATGTGTAAGAAATTGACGGAGCAGATGCCTCCAAGGCTAGAGTATGGAGCGAATGTTGTAATCCCCATACAGTATAAAATGCCTAGTCTGCTTATAGCAACACCGATAGATATGATGGCTCACGGATCCCTAGAAGAAGGGATCACACAACTAAACGAAGTAGAATGCTTGGGACCTAAGGAAGAAATCTAACAGGATGATCTTAGGCTCCGAGAACTTATGGAAGAAAGGGTGTGATTAAGGGAGGAAAGTGATCTGGTGGAAGCAGAACTCAAGATGCTTGAGAGAAAAATAAAGAAAGACTTTCTCAATAAGGAAACCAGGGTAATAAAACAGGGTGTGCACAATCACGTTGATCAATTTGGGGACTACCACCAAGAGTTAATCAACCTGATGCCTTGGATTGGACCACATATTACTAAATAGATCACCCATGACGGCATGTTGTAGATGATAAAGTGTGCGACACAGCCAGTAACAATAAAAGTTGGATGTTTTCCAGGAAAGGTGATGAATAACTAGTTGGAACCTTATACAGGTGGCGCGGCCACTTGACTAGCCATGGGAAGTACATTCTTAGCACTCCTGGTAGTTGAAAGGAGGTGTGGGACTATAAACTACTTTTCCTAGGAGTTGCATGATGTTGAAGCTACGTGCAGGAGCAAAGTTTCACAAGGTCCACGACTGTGGAAGGGAGGGGGGAGGGGGCTACGTTTCCACGTGGGTTAGATGGAAAGTGACTGTTGTAATCACTATTCATGACCTGATGCTTGACTTGAGACCAAATAGAGTGGGTGATAAACATTTAAGACGTGCTTTATGGGAAAGATTTGGTAAAATCTATCGCTAAGGGACAATTAATGAACCAGATTTGTGGGGAACGGTCAAATTCAAAATTCAAAAGATGCTATAAAATACAAAGGGCTACCCAGCAAATAACACTTGTTCATTTACGAATTGAACTGTTGTAAGCCCCGTGTATTCTAAGCTAAGACCTGGTTGCACTATGTATAGCATTGATTCAGCCCCTGATTGAGCGATTGAGAGATTTCTTGACAAGCAAGATGGAAGCCTCAGAAGAAGCTAGGGAAATTATAGAGATGACCACCGAAGAGGACACGCAGGCCCTGATCATTGAAGAATCCCTTGAAGGCATCGAGATTGTGGCCGAAATCTCTAAATCACCACGCATGCGGAGGCTGAAGAAAGACAAACAACTGATGGTTTCAGTGCATGTGTCCCCTCGAAACCTGTTGTGCACCAGATTAACGATGGAGGAGAAAGGGAAAGCAGTTAACTTGGAAACCAATGAGGAGGATAAAGACCTGGAGGACCTCATAATTGAAGAAGATGAGGACAATGGCATGGAGGAAGAAACTGAGCCTACGCGCACTCCAACAAAGCTGCCTATGGAAGGGGAAGGCAAAAGTACCCAAGGACCTTGGTAAGAGCAAGAGCTCTCTCCAGACTCCGCTCTTCCTAGACGACATCATCTTTTAGGGCACGCACCTGTGATGGGTGCCAAACTTGAAGTTTGAATATTGGGATCTCACTGATCATGTGAAATTCCCTCACCTAGAGACCGTGTGGCGCATGAAGCCCAAGAAGAACACCGTGGCGGGGGTTATATAATTGGAGCCGCGAAAGTGGTTACACAGAGTGGAAAAGGTAGGATTATTAAACTTGCTCTAGGTCTCGCATTTCCACCGTGCCTCAGTAATGATATTCTTCATCAAGCAACTACTCTTCCTCATGCATGGTGGGTGTTTGTGGCTATAGGATCCCATCCCCATCATGGACCACTTAATCCATCGCATTACCTAGCTCCCATGAAAAGGAGAGGACCTCGCAGATATTTTGGAAGGGAAGAGTAGTGATTTGGCCATCGCGGAGGCCATGAAAAAGAAATACAAGTTGGGAAAGAAGAAGAGGGGCTACGTGATCTCTAGTGTCAACAAAAAAGAAATGAGGGCGGCAACTTAGATAGTGGCGGGTAAGGTCATGAGGAAGTGTCACGTGGACGAGGTACCTATGCCTATTGTGGCACTTGCTGAGCAGTGCACCTAAGGGGCCGAGTTTAACTGGTTCGAGTTCTTATGCAAGGAGTTCATGTAGAATTGCCATGAGGCACAGGAACAAGGAAAAATGTTCCACTATGTATGGATTATGCTGTCCATAGTGCTGGTGGCGGGGGAATTGACGGAGGACACCTAGTTCCCCACAATTGCAAGGGATCTACTAAAGGCCGTGAAGTACGCTTCATTATGGGCCACTAAGGACGTGAATAGGATCTGTGACAGTAAGATATTCTGGGTGTTCATGGAGATGAACATCGAAATGGGGATTAACCGCAAGCCATGGTTATCACCCACTGTCTACAACAGCCTGCAATGTTTTCCAGAATTTAAATCAGATTTCCATAGAATATATCTCAGAGTGTGCAAGGATTCGACCAAGAAATGGAGTGAGCTACCCTTCATAGCCACCAATGATGTGATTTTCGATGTAATGGAGACATGGTCGCTAGAGCGGAACACCCCAGACATCACTACGATGGAGAAGTTTGGTGCGCATAAAAAGAAGGAGGAGGCCAAACTGCACATGGCACAGTTGGTAGAGAAGAGAAGGCAAGAAGCAGTGGCAACAAAGGCACTGGAGGCATGGGAGACTATGCAGACAAAAGCAACACAAAAAGAGGCTGCAACAACAACAATACAGGAGGCAGTCGAGAAGGCTCGCGAGGGCCAAAAGTTGCCTTCGCATGGACAGGAGAAAGAGATGGAAACATAGGAAGAAGAGTGTAGTGTAGACCCACAAACAACGTCAACACAACTGAAGTGCTAACACCCGAATGAGTGGATAGGGCTATGCAAGAAGGTCAAAGCATCTAAACTATCTATCAACTTGATAACCCTTACGGAGGGTGATTTGCATGACATAGGTGAGATGGTGTGCAACATCACCACCGAGGCCCTCCAGAACTTCATGAAGGACCATCAGATTGTGTTGGGGACCCTCTGAACACAAATTCAGGAGTTGCAGGTGTGCACTCCTTAGGTTGGTACTCTTTCAACAAGCCTCACCGTAGGGATAGTTGCAATCAAGCAAATACTACGTGCTTGGACAACCAACACCATAGTGTTGCCAGAAGGGGCACTAGTTACAACAAATGAGGCTGATAGGCCTACAGTTAGTGCACTGAAAGGCATTGAAATCAAAATGGCTACGCTCCCACGGGAGATGCTCTATGTTCTATAAGATGGTATTACTACAGAACTGCGATCTAGGGAGAGCCATGCATTGCAGGTGTTGAGTGAGAAAAAGATCAACATAGAGAAGTTGAGCTTGTAGCGCGATGAGGTCGTGTCATAGAATAGGCAGATGGTATAGGTACTGGAAGAATCCTTCCATATGAGAAGCACCAGCAGAGGCGCGCATCCAAAGACTAGCAGCAGGGGTGCACAAGGCGCGAGAAGAAATGGCCAAGGTTCAACTAGAGTTGAACCTCTAGATAGCAGAGCTGTGGTTGAATGCGCAACCATCCACACCTCCAAAATCTAGAGAACAACAAGCCAGCACTATTACATCATGGATGGAGGAGATCAGTAGTGAAGTAAAGGATTGCACCATACTATTGGAAGAGTCATTCAAGGTCCTTACTAATCTATAGGATGACCCTAACATCCAATGCTTAGAGACATAGGTGCGTGAGCTCCAACAGCAATATGACAGCATCAGCATCAAAGGGACTGTGCAAATAGTGGCTCTCACTCAGAGGCTCACACGAATGCAACAGGCCAAAGCGTTGAAATAGTAAGTGGACGCACCATGACACAGAGAATCAATTTTAAAAGCATGCATTTAGCCTTGGATTGATAAGGCCTTCGTCATTACAACAATGATTAAAGGCAAGCTTGCGCAAATGTAGGGGACACAGGAACAGATCCAGGGAAGTAGTTCCAACAACACGGTATTGGAATAACATGTACACCAGATTCAAGAGGCAGTCGCTCAGTGTGTTGCCGACCTTGCAGCTATTCAAGTAGAGTTTGAGGGTCTTCACGCGAAGATCTTCGCACCAATATAGTGACTCAAGGGTGATTCACGATGTTTGTGTTGGTGGTCTATTGGGCGTGGAATCCCCCCAAGGCATGTTTTGGGTTTTAAAGCCCAATTTTTTACTAAGTCCATTATAAAGACTCTGCGATTTGTGGTTGTGAAGCATGAAGTCATTATAGAGTCACAGGGTTTTCCACCCTCGTTTTTGTAATGTAATGTCAGTTTGAAAGATCTACCCATGGTCTGCAGACCATGGGATTGTATAAATAGAGCGAGGCTCTAAGTGTAAGAAAGATAACAATCAAGACATCAATCAATAGAAGAAAAAGAATCATTGAGTCGAAGTGTAAGTCGTGTCTTTGGGTTGTAGAGTAGGAGAAGGCTTTGCAGCTTAGTGCTCAAAGGCCTAGTAGTCCGCAGCTGAGTGCAATGGACCCTTGCAGCTGAGTGATTAGGGCAGGTCAAGTTTGTAACTATTGGAAGCATTAATAATGAGAACTTTTACCATATTTTTGTCTATCTTTTCCTGTTTTTTTTATTATTGGGTATGAACTAAAAGTTTACTATTTATTCACTCCGCGAACTCATATGAATTTACTGAATAAGTAAATATAATATAAGGCATCTATTTTCGTGAAGATAAGTAATTGTTATAAGAAGGTAGGTAAATATCTCAGGTGTGACTTAGAGAAATAGTGTAGGTAACTTCTCCAACAGTGTGGAAGCCCCACTGCCCCAGGTTAGGGTTGTGCGAAGGCGAATATATTAGGGTGCAAAGGCCAAAGAAGTGCAAGTAACCTGCATGAAGAGACTCATAGTTGGATCAAATCAACCCATCAAACATCTCAAGGGTGCAGAAACCTAGTTCCAGCACCCCCCATACTACTTCGGGTGAGACCTCAATTCGCACTCTGTGGGTTGTTGCCGAAAGGGCTAATAGTATAGGGATTTGTTTGGCTAATTAACTAGAAACCTGGGTTAGGCCCCAAGAAGCCAACATTTTTGGTAGTTACCAATTGTCTCATGATGTATAAAAAGAAGGAAAATTATAGAAGAAGGTTCTGAATTTTGAACAACCTAAAGACTATGCTGTTTTGTACTTGATAGACTGATTATTAATGAAAGAATCAAGAGTTTTCCATATAGTGTTGGGTATGATTTGTAATTTCTCTGTTATGTGTCATTATGCTTCTTCATCTCTTTAAATATGGTAATGAAGTTGTAGGTCTTTGTTTGCTTATGTGAATAAAGTTAAAATTCCTTAAAAGAGTGCTCCCATATTTAAAGATCTTTTCTCTATATTTCTTCTAAGTTATAGATAATAGTTCCTATCAAACACAACATATTATCTTCAATTTCTCAAGATATTCTTCACACAACATTTATATCCAACATCACATGGCATTTTGAGATTTTCATATTAGCTATTAAGGGTTTAAGGTCAGGTCCTTCAGATCCTTCAAATGAAGATACATTATACAAATAAGTGACATGCATAATAAAATTTAATGTCTTAAGCACAATTTCTCCACAACCAAGAAATTGGTTTCTTAAGGGGCAACAAGACCCATGGATATGGAGGTTGACAACACTATCGTCCCAGAATGGGTGATGACCAGAATGGATGAATCTCAAAGTATTGTTGAAGATTTGGGAATTGAAGGTCCTACTTCATTTGAAGAGAAATACTTGACCATGCATGGCACCCATTTTTACAATTCTATTGAGAAGCTATAATTCAAAAAGGTGCAAACAAAGAAGAAAAAATTAGTGATTCAAGTAAAAATGAAATGAATGTTTTAGGAGTTGGACCTTTTGAACTCATGAAACCACATTAGACCATAGGGGGTTCTCTTGCTCAGTTTGTAACAATGTAAGTACAATTCAAGAAGCTAAAAAATTGATATTGAAGAGAAGAATAAAAGAGCTTGAAGAAGCTCTTAATAATAAATCCCTATTCATGACTCTATTATCCAATCAAGCACCAGAAGTGACAACAACACCTAGTACACCCCAATGGATTAGGAAAGAAACAAAAAATTTAATAGGAATCAAGTAATACATTGCTATAAATATAAATGAGCGAATTGAGATCATAGAGGAAGGTTGGGAAGTTTCTCTATAATTTATAAATTTGTTGCAAAGAATAAAAATATTTCTTATAAATATATACAGAGAGGCCTAGAATATGATCAAAGTTTTATTGAAAATGGTTTAAACACACTTGTTAATAAAGGTGACTCTCTCATGGAATTTCAAAGATATTAGAAAAAATTTCCTAACCCAAAAATAGTTAAGCAAATCAAAGAAGGATGGTTTTCAAGGATTAAAAGATTGAAGGGGTGCTTGTTGAATGTACAAGCATTGATGATGATAGAATCAATATTTTTTTTAAATCCAATGATGTCGTATAAGACCTTAAAGGCCCCCAAATGATAAAGGATCTTTGATGATCCCTAGGGATGTTTTAAGAGAAGAATTGAACATTATTAGAGTTTCAATGGGGATTAATTTGACAATTTAGTTGAATTCCTCGAAGCTCAAATAAAGAAATGGATGGTTACATTTGTTAATGATAATAAGAAGAAAATGGATAACATCATGCAACTAAAGTTTGATGCCAAAGAAATAGAATATGAATATTTTCTTTGAGAGTGAAGCAAGTTCTAATTGTCCTGTCTATGGAGGAATACATTGAAGAATGGTTCAAGAGACTCTTTAATGAACTTGTTGATCCAAAATAATTGCATGAAAAATTAGTATATTGAACAACTGAGGAACCAATTATATTTAACATCTTCAACAAAATTTGTGCCATAGAGAGGATTCATTCCACCTATAATCCTTTTATAATTTTGTGAGTGTTTATTTTCTTTGAAGAAATTTCCTACTCTCTTCCCAGTCTTTGATTAATCCAACTTTATTAATGTATTTCATGTTTTCTAGGGCCAATCCCTAGCTTTGTTTCTCTCTTTCTACCACATTCCTTTATCATTACTATTGCTCCATGAGAGCTCGATATCAATCCCTTAGGGATGAATGCACTTTATTATTATAATTAAGTAAAAATGTTTTGTGACTATTCTTTAGGAACTTAAATTTATTTTTATAATTTGATTTTGTAAATTAGTTTTTGAGTCTCGTAGAGAGTTTATTTTGGGAAATCATTTCATTTTTTATTCTAAAACTTTAATTTCCAAATAAGAATTAGGAGTCTCATGAATGTTTTCCTATGATCTTATAATTTTAAATGCATGATATAATTTTATAGTTCTTTGAATGTATGTACCAATGATTTTGATTTCTCTCTATCTAAAGTTGCTTGAAATATGTTTCCTCACATGTGTTTATGGGTTACAATGTGGAATGAATTTGTGATAATATAGTTATCTTTTATTATTTTATTATTTACTTTGAATAAAATTTGGTCCACTCACAGTGGCATGTGTTGAATGCTTAATATTTAATATTCAATTGATATGCATATTAGAGTGATATCTATATTGGAGTATAACTTGTATAAAAACATAGAGGGAAACTAGAAACAAACCCTAGGAGGTTACTTTATTCCTTGACGTGAAAAGGGATCAACATTTTTTGCAACCATACTAAGGATTTGAAAGGTAAATATTATTTTCCCAATAGATGACTCATCTTGACGTAGTCGACCCTCATCTTCCCATTAGATTGGAAGAAAAAATAAGCATATTGCATCAGTTATACAACTTAGTCCTATAGTCTAAAGATTTTTAGAAGATATTGAAAGGGCATGGAAAGGTTTATCCCAACAAGGTTACCTACACTCCAAAATCCGAAAAGGTGACTTCACTGAAAGATAAAATTGAAGCTAGAGGATTCATAGAATCCACGAAGGCCCCTACCAAGAAAACTAATATTTCAGATTTTCGAAAAGGCTGGTACTTATGAGAAAGAAGAAATATATCTTTTCTTTTTGCTAGAAAATAAATTATGTTAGATCATGAAGAAAGGTGATAATAAAGGTGAGAGGATGATAATCAAATAAACCAAAGGTGAAGAAGGGAAAGTCCTCTTTCCTTACAAGGTGAAAAACATCTACTTCCTATTATATACCTCTTGGATTCTTTCCTATATTCAATGGGGGTGGTGTTAAGAATGCAAATAAACATATGAATAGATTCTTGACCATTTGTGATATCTAAGGAATTGTACATGAAGATGTTATGGTTAGAGTATTTCTTCAATATCTAATATGATTTACCTATGATTGGTATCATTCCTTGCTTGATGCTTTAGTTACCTCCTTTGATGATATAGAAGAAGAATTTATAGGAAAATATGTCGTCCCATTGCTTATCATACATTTCTTACTGAATTTACTCAGATTCATCTAGAAAAGAACAAAAACATTACAAATTTTAATCTCATATTATTAATACCTTATAATAGATACCTCAAGATACTTGCCCCAATGACCCAATCATATTTCATTGTTATAAAAGCAAAATGAATGCAAATGTCAAGTATGCTATAAAGTTCATGCATATCAATACATTGTAGTAATCTATGAGGAAAGTGCAAGAGATGGAGGAAGGAACATTGGGAAAAAATGATGATCTAGAGATTATTCTAGGATTTGTACAAAGGGAAATGTCTTCGTTGAAAATATCAAAAGAAAAGAAGCTGGAAGTAGTATAAAGTGATGATACAACAATTGGAAGAGTAATTTTCCATTAGATTTGTCCCAATATGTGGAATGTTCCTATTTATGAAGAACTATCTCCTTCAAAGATATATTAAATTCACATAGTTGAATAGAACAATTAGGAATATGAAAAATGAAATAATAAGATTAAGAAGAGGAGATGGGTATGGGTGTAGACCTCAATAAAATGTTGGAGGACCAATATATGTTTTTAGAGAAATACCTAGTCAAGTCAAAATGCAAACAATGTGCCTCCAAGGGGAAATAAGCCCTTAAGATTTCAAAATCCAAGTTCACTTGTAATGTAAGAGGAATAAGACATATATTCACCTCAAATTATTACATATGGAAATTTGACCACTGTATAGTCTATAGAAGTGGGAGACATCCAATTAGTTTCATTAGAAGAAGATCTTATAGAAGAAATTCAAGAGCTCGTGGAGAAAGACAAAATTATCCAAACAAGAGCTCACTTGAGTAAGGAGAAAGTGAAATGTTTGACTCAACACACTAGCATAAAAAATCAAGTAGAAACATTGATACAAAGAAACGCACAACAAGAGAAATATAGACTAGTTCAAATCAAGACCCATAATCCATTCAATCCAACTAAAATGCCTTATGATATTAAGGATGACCTACAAAACCTCCAAATCTCTCTACCAGTTTCATAGGTGATAAATATTCTTTAGCAAAGAGAGAATATTCTCAAATCTCTTACAAATGAAGATCCATCTAGTGCAAGAGTAGAGGTAACTTTTATATTTCATGAACAAAAGAATCTTTCCCCTCCTGTCAAGACTCAAGGAAAGGTAACTCCCTTTTACATATCATTAAAAACTCCAAATTTTATATCTCATAATTTCTTGGTACACCATGGTACAACAAATAATTTTATGTCATTCTACATTATGAAAGAAATAGGTTTATATTTCACTAATTATTATGAGACTAGAGAAAGTATTTGTGCAATTGATTCAAGAAGGGTACCAACTTATGGTTAGATTAAAGATGTTGGTGCTTCCATAAGTTTAGCACCAAATATTACAATTATCTTCACTATAATAGTGGTGGACCTAGCTATTGCATATGGACTATTCTTAGGAAAGGAATGGGGTTTTCCTCTTGGAGGATACATGATGAATGATGAAAGTTGTATGATGATTCCAAATAAAAATGGTGCATGATAAGAATACCAAGAGGATTGAGGAATCGTGTCTTTTTCAAGAAAAATGAGATTAATGGGAACATTGGCCCTATAAATTATGCTAGATTGAATGATGTATATATTGTAGATAAAAATACTATAAATGTATCTCAGAGTAAATGAAAAATGTTCTTTGATGGAGCTTCTTCAAATATGGAATCAAGGGTTACTATAATATTTGAAAGAATAGATTGCAACACATCCTTGTTCTACCCTTACTTATTGTAATAATTATTGTGACTGTAATGCCAGCATGGAAGGACCGTGACTTGTTGGACCTATGATAAAAAATATGTTAATTATTATTATTATTTACTTAATTAAGAAAATTGAAGGTTGGATAGCCTTACAGATCCTTGGTTTGAGGAAATATTCCGGCCCGCCTATTTTTCTTGAAGCCACGTCCCCTACTAGTTGAATTAAAAGACATAATTATTGGTGGTGTGTTAGTAGGTTACACTTGTCGCATGCTTATTGAGTACCTATTAAATGTTGTGAATGGGCACATACTCACTCAAAGAGGGAGGAAGTGGCAAGACACCACCAAAAACATGGAAAATAAGGGATTCGACATGGAAATTTCATGTTGGGACATGAAGAAACGGAAGTGACAGACACTCATAGGAGGAAACAAAAGGGTTGAATGGAAAAAAGGGAGGTAGCATGAGATAGACAATGCTCATTTTTCTGCATGAGGAAAAAGGATGTTTAGTAGGATAGTTTTTAGAATCACTTTGAGTCTTAACTCTATGGCTCACATTGGTTTTATTTTCTAACAAGTGGCATTCAATATTGATGTTATTCTAAAAGTGTAGTGGTGGGGCATGTTGTAGCTGATTAGGGAAGAGTTGGAGCTCATTATCAAGATTGTAACCTCGAGTTGGTGCGACGTGACCTTGATAATGTGCTATATGAATTGAGGCACCAATCCCTCTAACCATGTTTCAAACCCTATTTGTCTAAGCCTATGTGGCCTCTATGAGGCTCTATGAATGAACAAACCATTGGTGTAAACTTCTATAGTGCAAGAAATTTATTAGACCTTGGATCCAACATGGAGGTGGCAAGTTGTAATAAATGTTGCAATGTAACTGGATGATGGTTGGGAGGAGAGTGGAAATCATTGCTTCAATTTCCAGTCCTTTTAATGCATTCACACGAGTATTCTAGGATTATGCATGTTAGGTTACAATAAGCCTTATTGCATTTATGATCAATGATCAATCTTATACCATTTATGTAAGGATGTATGGTTCAATTTAAGTATGTGGATGCAGTCTTTCTATTCTTTTACATATTTTTTTATATGATCTTGATTGGTGATCTGACATCACTTTGGATAGTTCTATGATTTCATGAGTTTCTATCATCTTTATACATTTATATGTTTGGGTAGCTCACTTCCATAACCATATTGGTGGGACACCACATTACGAGTACAATTTATTTGTTGAGTGCATGGAGTAACTCTATCTGAGGAAGTTTCTAATATTTTTGAATGGTCATAGTGAATGCTTTGCTTAAGATTCCATCATGGAAATGATTTAACTTATGAATCTATTGTAGCGGCTACAACCACCCTCCAAAATTTTTACTTAGCCTCGTTTTGGAGCCTCCCTACTAACCTTTCACATCACCTTGTCTTGCTTCGTCAAGTACACAAGCTTTAGTGTTTTGCTTGCACAAAGGAAACCTTTCGATCATAGCTTGATGCATTATCCTAATAAGTTGTTCACCCGGACTTGGTCCAGTTGTAGGCTAAGAAGCTCCCCTAAGAAATTGTGCATTTATAGAGGGTAATCAGTCTTCCCTCTAGAAATTGCGCAATCCTTTCTAGAAGCATGTTGGGCTCCATAATTGCGCAATTCCACCAGTCAGCACTGCTAGTGAAAATTGCGCAATTTTTCCCAACAGGACTGCTCACCCCTGAATTTGCGCAAATTTAGGGATCAATCAGCTCCTCTACCCAGAAATTTCCCAAACCTCGTAGGAAGCCAACCTAGCTCCCAACTAGAAATGCGCATTTTTCTCAAGCAGTTGAGCAGCTTCGTGCATGAGAAATCTAGTTGGCTAGTTACACCCGGGACCAAGGAAGCTTGACTTCCATGCATGGCTTTCTTTTGCCTAGAATAGCGAAAGGAAACATGCAAAGGGAATCCCATGATTTGGGGAGCTATTTTTAGCAACTTGAGTTTACATGCAAAGTTGTTTTAGGAACTTTCCTCCAAGTGTCGCTTTTTCCATGATTTGTGGCATGCGCATCATGAGCCGAAACTTATTTATTTGATGCATTAGAGCTCATTATTTCACATTGATATTTGAGCTCTGACATCCCACAGTACATCCAGGACTCTTCGACACATCTGACTTAGCTGTTCACGGTTAACTGGCCTCAACTTGTCTTTTTTAGCATATCTCTCGCTTTTTGTGTATTTGATTGTGTGAGTGTTGTTTGCTTGATTTTGTTGAAAGATTGTTGTCATTTACATGTATACTAGATTGTCTTAACTCTATTTTAGTTTTCATTGCTATGTCACTATTGTCGCATGCATGAAAATGTTTTGCACAAACATTCACTGAATTGGAAAATCGCTTCACCCACATGCATGTTGATATGTTTGGTGAATCTTTCATTCATGTTTGCATGCACTGTCAATCACTTCTTCTTTCACTTACTGTCACCATGCATTCACTATCTTATTTTCTTTCAGTTTCCCGTTGGTGATTCGGGCCAACCCCAACCCTGTCTCTTCCTTCACTAAGACAACATTGGATAATCTAGGGAAGGAAGGCTTTGCCCTCCCCTCCAGAAATGTGCATTTTTGCCCAGCACTGTCTTCTAGGACTATTTTGCGCATTTCTAAGGGACAGTGACTATTGGCCTAGAATATTGTGTAATGCAGTCCCTAAGCCTGCAGTCACTCCCAACTAGAATTGCAAATTATGCAATCCCAGTTGGTTCGAAACGCGTCGACAAAGGTCATTTTTATGTGATTTACGCAGAAGCTAATTTCTTATAACTATGACAGATCACAGAAGTCTCAATTCTACAATCCAGTAGCCAGTCTGGATTGTGCATTATGCAAGTCTAACAACCAGCCTTGCCTCCCAGATAGCCCAAAATTCCTTTTATGTAGTTATGGAAGCTAGTCGCCCAGCCTCCAAGAAGAAATTGTGCAATCTTTCCCATCAATTGCCCAAGTATGTGTTGTGTCGTTCCCCGAATTTGCTTTTTTTTGGCTAACATATTTCTTGCCATGCATATTTTCTGTCTCCAGATATTTTAGGTTTTCATCCGTCTCAATGGCTTCCAAGAGAATAAGAATGCAGGACACTGACAGAAATCTAGCTAGAGCAGCAATTCAATGAGTGTTCTCTAGTCTGCCAATCTATGAAGATACAAAGTTGTAATTAGACAAGGACATAAAACTGAATTAGCAAGAGGTCAATGAAATATTCACAGGCACTTTTGGGGAAAACCTCAAAGACCGTTAGGTGTACATGAACATTCACAAGTCTGGCTTTTATCAAATTGCATGCAGATATCCCAAGTTGCCATGTGCGGACATGATACACCGGATCATCTCTCACATTGGTCCTGATACGATCACCTTGAGCAGTGTTAGTGGGACGAAGCTTGTGACCTTATGGGCACGCGATTATGATCAAATGTATCAGATGTCAAAGCCCGTGACTGTCATGAAGATGACTTTAGGCTCACCCAACAACAATGTTAACTCCAGAAACATTCTGAAGAACTAGGTAAAGGAGCCAGCTCGATTTAGGCTAACATCCAACCAGATGTACAAGACAAAGATATTGAGGAAGGTGTACCAATTCTTGGTCATATTTTCATGTCGACTCTATGGCCAAGCCAGTATAGAAACCTTCCCACAGAGTTGGGTGATTGCATTGGACCAAGTGACTAGACAAGGAAAACCACGTAACTGGTCCGGCATATTGGCTCATTAGTTGAAGGAATAAGTAATGAAAGCTCAATAGTCACCCAAAGGTATGCATGTAGAGATTTACATGTCCGCCACATCTTAGATGTAGTCTGTGCCCACCAAGAGTTCCCAGGCTTGGAGTGGGTATGGTCACCGGCGGAGACTACTGTGAACACGTATTTCAAGTTAATGTCTGAATGCATCTTCAAAGGAGTAATCACACGACTGTCCAATCATTTTGTCACCCCTGTGTACAAGATGATATTCGAACAGGATCCACCCTGCATGTCAAAGGAAGCAATGGAGGCATTGATAAGCATTGCAGATTGGTATGCCTCATCGTCTAGCATTTTCATCTGAATGTTCAGTGTGAAGAAGCCTCTGCATGTTCTTCTGAAGTTTTCCTTGGATGTACTTGTCATGTAGTAAGTAGAATATCACATCTTAGTAGGACTGACAGCTAGACTGCATTGAAAGAAGAAGGCACATTGGTCTGCTCTTCCATTGCAGATTTGGCTATATGAGATCTGAAGTATCAAGCAAGTGGATGTCGAAGAAGAACTGATGAATAAGTACCCATTTGACCTCTGAAGCTAGAATCCATATGACCCACATTTCATTGTGAAAGATCACTGCACAAGATTTCAGTTCAACTGGATCCACGGGGCATGTCATTAGGCCAAGGAGGACCCATGGATATGTTGATATAGTTTCTCTAGACCCAATGAACCAATCGGCTTCGATGTGGAGTGGTTAGCGATGAAACATGAAGCAATACCACGGAGAGCACCAGCAGTAGCAGCAGTAGAAGCAGTGGCAGTAGAGGCAAGCATACCAGTGCATGACAAAGGTAAGAAGAAGATTGTCGATCGCATGGAGGAGGAGCAAAGATGCAAGTTTCAAGCAGATCCACATGTAGAGAAAGAAGCTATGGAGATAGAGGCAAAGAGGTTGCAGCTCGACAAGCGAATTGCATGAAGGCATAGGGATAAGAAGAGAATGGAAGAACCAGAGAAGGAGTTGCATGAGCTGAGGGAGAAACTCCGAAAGGAATAAGACCTAGAGGGAAGCACAACAATAGAAGACACAGAAGGGGGTGAAACATGTGCAAACAGACAAAGCAGTGCCCATATAAGTAGTTGATAATCTGAACAAGTTGCATAAAGCGAACATCGTGAACCATCACAAGGGCAAGAATTTTCTCATGAGATAGAACAAGCACTTCAACAGTTGGATGCAGACATGGAGCAACAGGAGTTGGAACAGGACAACAACCTCATGCCTCACCACAAAGAGGTCAACTCATCCACTTCAATGCATTCAGATGATGAGCAAGTCCCGAATGACCAAGGAGGCATTGAGATACTTGGTGATCAGGCAGAAGAAGAGATGCACAACATCTTGTTCGACGTATCACAACATAGATTTGTGCAATATCACAGAGTGTCAACTCCGAAGGATCATACATCTCCTGCATGTGGAGAAATGAGTGATCATGACTGATGTGCAAAAAAATATAGCTTCCTTGGCCGATACTACTAGATTGTATGCCGAAGTCACCAGCTCAAGTGTTCTCTTCCTAATAGATGAGAATGAGTGAATGATAGAGGAACTACAAATGGCTAAGCAAGGAGGAGACTTGGTGACAATTTCCACCTGAGCTAAACTAAAGAAGGCAATACTAGATGAAGTATTGTCCCTTGACATAGTTATGCGAGCATTGTATTCCAAGTTTGGTACCATGAACAATGTAGTTGTCCATCTCAATGGATGGCAGCAAAAATGTGCTAAAAGAGAATGTATCTTAATGAACTTGCATGTTGTTGTTGATGACATGAAAACATGGATGATGAAGTACAAGGGAGCCTCACTTCACTTGCCTAAGATGATGAGGGCCAATGCGGTCGAGCTAAAGGCATGTATCCGAAGTCACATCCAGAATTAGGAAGAGCTCCCGTAGTTCAACACTAGCATGTGGGCCTCCCATGCATGAGTATTCAAGAGTAGGTTGTTGTGTGTGCACACATACAATCCCATCACTTGGGACTTTCACCCAGGCAAAGACAAAGAAACAGGCCCGACTAGAGGTTGACTTGTACTTCGACGAGTTGATGCACATTGCCACTAGCCTAGACTTGCTCATTAGTGTAGACATCATGCACAAGTGTGTAGCTAGTTTGACCACATTAAAGACAATGATGCACATGCTTTCAAATGAGTTAGACGGAGGAGCCCGAGCAGTGTACCCAATTGCTATGGAGGCAAGGGTTAGGTTTTAGATGGATGCTATGGTGGAACACATGAACACCATCAAGGAATACAAATCTTGGCATCAATATGTTACTATTGATCAGCATGAGGATGTTGAGGAGTTGGATTTCCATGGTTGTCTAAGTCAAAGTGATGTCTGGCATGGCTTGCTCAAGCCATTGTGTTCACATGGGTACATGTGCATTGTAATGTTAAGTCATGTCAAGTGTCAATAGCTAATATAACAATCATAGAGTAGGTGAAGAGTCATGAGGGTAGTTGAATGGTCACAAAGGGGAATGTCAAGGGCCACCTGACCCTTTACTATAAATAGTCCCTCCTAACTCATTATAAGGGCTTTTGGTCAGCCAAGCTTTTGATAAGACTATATTGGAGAGAGCTTGGATAGTATTGTAACGTGCCTTGGCTACTCCAGCGCATGGAGCTAGTACATCTCTTTGGAGGAGTAGGCAGATGTGGCTATAATGTTCCATGGCTGGGGCTAGCAAGTTTACATGGATGTATGGTATGATTGGCACTTACACTTATTTATATAATAAGAGCCAACACATTTCATGCATATGTTGTATTGTATTCTAGTTGTCTTGGTTACTTTAAATAACATATGTTTTTTCTTTCTTATGCAAGCATGTATGGATTGTTTTGTATGAGAATGTATGAATCTTTATGAAATGTGTTGATTGGTTTAACCATCACTTTGAATTGCCAACTGACTTGATTTCCATCTTGTGATGCATCTTCGCTCGTGTGTGCCCTTCCCATCTAAGTACTGTTACAAGTTGCCAAGGGGCACACTCATATCAACACATTGGTGTTAGAACCTCTCATGCACCTTCCTTGATTCACTGCAGTGGTCGCACCCTTGCTACTAACAGAGTTATCTTACTTGCGTCTATGTGAAATCATGGTCAAGACATTGCTATACGACCCACTACTAGAACTCCTACACCAAACGGTCCGAGGTCTAATTGGGATGTCTTACCAAGGAGCTCCCCTTAACATGTTGGCAGGTCCAGTATTGTCAACATTTCTAGTGCTAGAAGGAGGGCCTAATGACAAGCTGTTTCCTTTCATCCAATTTTGAACCTTTGTGTACCTTTGATGGATTCTTGCACCCTTCTCCCTCTGTGATATTTCTTGAATCGTGAAGACGTCACCATCATGAGGGATATTTTTTATCTCTTGTTCACTTACGTGTATGATGGTGAAGGCAAAGTGGCCTGGACTGAGTACTTACATGGCTTTTTTCCATGCTTCATGAGGAAGATGTGTGTTCTAATGAATAGGCCAGCTTGTTGCTTGCACACACACTTCTCGAATCTCCACGTCAATGGCTGCTCAGCCTACTGGCTGACAACATCCACTCACTTAATCACTTCTGTGATATCATTTAAGAGACTTTCTATCATTTTGATCTAGACTAACTCGACCAAAAATTGTTACAACAACAGAAGGCTCTACATGAATCAGTTATAGATTTTTGGCAATGCTTCCGTGACTTACAGTTTCAAGCTCTGAGGAGCTAAATGAAATTTGCCTGTCTTTGCAACTGGTTCGAGTATTGCCTTAAGAAATCTTCACATCCCAAGAAGAAGCGTGAGATCAAGCCTCGCTCAACATTCTTTAGTGAGGGAGCTATGAAATCTAATGTGGATGCGGTAATTGTCTCAACTGATTGTCTGCCTTCCACTCATTCAACAGCTCCACCACTGTCGAGTGATGTTGAGGATCATGCTCACACACTTTTTCAACTTTCACATCCTACCAACATCACTTTGCTCAATGTTTTCTCACATTTGGTGGTGATTCCTTCTAGTTCTCATATGCATTATGTTCTATGACCTCCGTCTTCACATTCGGGTGTTCCTCCGGATGATATTATCTTGTGTTCATCCATTCCAGACTCTTCACTTCTTGTGAACAAAGAACAAGCCACTAATGGAGTTGGTGTTGCACAACCAACATGAATTGTCATTCATCTAGAGTATGAGTGGGAGCTTGATCATTGACACTCAACGAAGGATGACTCCCTTTCGTCCGAGCCCCCTCTGTCCTTTCCTAACATCTTTGGTGAACTTGCCATCCATGATTTCACATCTGTGTCTTCATACATGAATGCATCCATTGTTGATCACTTGCAGGACTTGCTGGATGTTGGTCCATCATTCGATCATGGAGAGGATAAGTTAATCATTAAAAATCCACTCGATTTTTCATCTATCTTTTTTGGAAACACAGAGGATGAGTTTGTTCGTTTTTCATCTACCAATCTATTTGATTAATCTAATCATGAGGATGTTGATGAAATCATTGATTTTTTTGATCGTGGTAGTAATGATCCACTTCTTTCCATATTTGATCACGATCATGACTCTATCACAGTAGATATTTCGAAGCCACCAGTTTATGATGATTTATATGATGAAGAAGTTGAAACTCCCAAGATTGTTAAGGCACTTCAACCCAAGCTGATGGTTATGTTAGGCCCTCACTCTCTTGGGGTTAGTCTCACTTATGATCATGAAACTGTTCAATCACCCAAGGCTTCTCATCACTCATCTATATGCATTGAAGATCCATCTCACACATAGATCATAATTCCTCCACTCGAACTGCATGATCCTATCGCTCATGCATTGGAGGAATCCTACATTGCAAGCACTCATTCGTGATGTAAGTTGTCTTTGTTTCTTTCATTTTCTTGCATGTAATAGTCAAGAGTGTGCTTATGCATCAAAGTTGCACGTAGTGTCACAAAACACCATGATACGTCCATGGATTTCTTGTCATGCACTTGCACTCACTTATGTCCTGTGGACACTTTGAAACACAAAGTGTCATTGTCTTCATTGTTATATCTTTCTTGCTTGTTGGTTTGCACAACTGGGTTCCTTGCGTACCAAGACTTCACCAACATGGGTCAACCAATGCACTAGTAGCTACATTGGAAATATCACTTCAAGTGATCAGGCCCATGCATAGTTAGTTTAGGAGTAGGAGTAGTGTTTGCTTTTAGTTGTTTGCTTTAATGCTTGTTTTCTTACTCGCTTTGTTTGCTTGTTTGTTTGCTTGCGTGTTTGCTTGCTTTCTTTACTTTCTCTTTTGCTTCTACTTTTCATTTTATTTGTTGTTTGTTAGTTCTCTTATTTCATTCGTTGGTTAGTTTTGCATGAAACCATGTATGACTCTTGAGATGAGTTAGGTGAAGTACAAGAGGGCTTGTATAGCTATCACTACTTGGTTATCAGTCATCTTGCCTCTGTATGAAGAGCTTGTTACTTTTATTCCATGATACATTGAAGGAAATTATGTCATGTTCAAAGTGAACGTTGATGAAAAAACAATGCTTGCATGCTAGCTAGTGTCACCTTCTCTAGTCAGTTGTTTTTGGGTTAACCCTTGTCAGCTCAGTCAAGTAGAGTAAGGTGAGGGGAAAAACTTTAATAGTCACATTAGAGATACAATAAACTACTTCTCTATTGGAACAACCTCTTATACTCTCAATAAGTTAGAATCCTTCTTCCGCCTCTGAAATGAATAAGTACTATGCATAGTTGAAAAAAATGAAAAATAAAAAGATGAAAAAGTCAAAAAATTTCAAAATGAGAATTGAATAAGGTGAAATAAGAGAAATTATTCTTGTGCAGTGAGGCGATGCTAGTAACTACACCGGGGTATTGAATAGGCTAGGTGGAAGTGGAGCCATGCTTGTGTTCCTGTGTGACTCCACTGGAGTACTATCGAGGCCTACTCACAGCGGAGAAACATGAGAAATGAAACTAAGACTCTGATGACTATACTACCTATGCACCATATACCCCTCAACCCCAATTGAAATAACTGTGTTGCCTTGGCTTGTAATGTGTGTCAATCGACCAAGATTTTGGCAGATGCTCCATCTCATAATCAAGCTAGTGTGAAACCAAGACGAGCTGAGAAATGAAAAATAATTCGAGAGGTATTAGACTTGCTTTTCACGAACAAGGTCCATTCAGAGAGCTGGAGTTCTACCAATGTGTCGTCAAGTGTTGTAGTGGCTACAACCACCCTCCAAAATTTTTCCTTAGCCTCGTTTTGGAGCCTCTCTACCAACATTTCACAACACCTTGTCTTGCTCCATTAAGTACACAAGTTTTAGTGTTTTTCTTACACAAAGGGAGCCTGTCGATCAAAACTTGATGCATTCCCCTCACAAGTTGCTCACCAAGACTTGGTCTAGCTTTAGGCTGAGCAAATTCCCGAAGAAATTGTGTATTTCTTTACGGTAACCAAACTTCCCTCCAGAAATTGCACAATCCTATCTAGCAGCATGTTGGGGTCCAAAATTGCACAATTCTACTAGTCTGCACTCCTAGTGAAAATTGCACAATTTTCCCCAACAGGGCTGCTCAGCTGAGAATTTGCGCAAATCTGGGTAGCAGTTAGCTGCTCTGCCTAGATATTGCACAAACCTCTTGGGTAGGCAACCTAGCTCCCAGCCAGAAATGTGAATTTTTCTCAAGCAGTTGAGTAGCTTCATGCATGAGTAGTCCGGTTGACCAGTTCCACCCAGGACCAAGGAAACTTGACTTGCATGCATGACTTTTTTCTTCTTGGAATAGCAAAAGGAAACGTGCAAAGGGCATCCCATGATTTAGGGAGCTATTTTTAGCAACTAGAGGTTATAGGCAAAGTAATTTTAGAAACTTTCCTCCAAGTGTCTCTTCTTCCTAGATATGTGGCATACCATCATGAGCCCAAACTTATTTATTCGGCACATCAGAGTTCATTATTTCACATCGATATTAGAGCTCTGACATCCCACAACACATTGAAGACTCTTTGACACTTCTGGCTCAGTTATTCACGCGTAAATGGCCTCAACTTGTCTTTTCTAGTATTTTATCACTTTTTGTGTATTCACTTATGTGATTGTTGTTTTATTGATTTCTTTGAATGCTTGCTGTCATTTACATGTATCCTAGCTTATCCTAGCTCTATTTAAATTTTTGTTTCTATCTCATTGTTGTCACATTCATGAAACTGTTGTGCACGAACATTCGGCAAATCAGTGTATCGCTTCAGCGACATGCATGTTGATTTGTTTACTGAATATTTAATTCATGTTTGCATCCATTGTCAATCACTTCTAATTTCACATAGTGTCACCATGCATTCACTTTCTTATTTTCTTTCAGTTACCCATCGGCGAGTCGAGGCAACCCCGGCCTAGACTCTGCCTTCACTTAGACAACATTATGCAATATGGGGAAGGAAGGCTCTATCTTCCTTTCTAGAAATGCACATTTTTTCCTAGCACTATCCTCTACGATTATTTTGCACATTTCTAAGGGATAGTGACTGCTGGCCTAGAAAATTGCATAATGCAGTCCCTAAATTTGTAGTCACTCCTAGTTGGAATTGCGCATTGTGCAATTGCAGCACCCAATAGCCAGTCTGGATTGTGCATTATGCAAGTCCAGTAGCCAGTATTTCGTCCTAGATAGCCTAAACTACCTTTTCCATAGTTCTGGCAGCCAGTCACCCAGCCTCCCAAATAAATTTGTGTAACCTTACCCATCAGTTTCCCAGGTAAATGATGTGTCATTCCTCGAATTTTCTTTGTTTTTTGCTAATATATTTCTTGCCATGAATATTTCTTATCTCCAGATCTTTCAGGTGTTCACTTTTCTCAATGTCTTCTAAGAGAACAAGATCATAAGACACTGATGGAAATGCAGCTGGAGTAGCAGTTCAGCGAGTGTCCTTTGGTCTATCGATCTATGAAGATACAAAGTTGTATCTAGACAAGGACATCAAATTGAAGTGGCAAGAGGTCAATGAAACATTCCCAGGCACTTTTTGGGAAAAATCGAAGACCCTTAGGTAGGTGTACGTGAACATTCACAAGTATGTCTTGAATCAGATTGCATACAGATATCCCACGTTCCCATAGGCAGACATGATACACTGGATCATCTCTCGCACTGATCCTGGGACGACGACCTTGAGAAATGTCAGTGGGTTGAAGCTTGCAACTTTATCGAAATGAGATTATGATGAGATGTATCAAATGTCAAAGCCTGTGACTATCATGAAGACTCCTTTTAGCTTACTCAACAACAATGATAACTCCAGAAAAATTTTGAAGAACTAGGTGAAGAAGCCAACTTGATTCAGGTTAACACCCAACCAGATCTACAAGACAAAGATACTGAGGAATGTGTACCAATTCTTGGTCATATTTTCATGTCAACTGTATGGCCAAGCAAGCACATAAACCTTCCCACAGAGTTGGGTGATCACACTGGACCAAGTGGCTAGAGAAGGAAAACCATGTAACTGGTCCGAGATATTGGCTCATCAGATAAATGAATAAGTAATGAAAGCTCGACATTCACCTGAAGGTATGCATGTAGAGATTTACATGTCTACCTACATCTTAGATGTAGTCTATACACAACAGGAGTTCCTGGGTTTGGAGTGGGCATGGTCATTGACAGAGACTACTGTGAACATGTATTTCAAGTTTTTTCCTAATGCAGCTTCAAAGGAGTAATCACACGACTGTTTGATCATTTTGTCACCCCTATGTAATAGATGATATTTGAATAGGATCGACCCTGCATGTCAAAGGAAGAAATGGAGGCATTGATAGGCATTATAGATTTGTATGCCTCACTGTCCGGAACTTTCATCTGAATGTTCAGTGTAGAGAAGTCTCTGCATGTTCTTTCGAAGTTTTCCTTGGACATACTTATCATGTAGGAAGTAGCATATCACATCTCAGTAGGACTGACAGCTAGACTACATCAAAATAAGAAGGCACCTTGGCCCACTCTTTTGTTTTGCATTGGGTTATATGAGATCCGAAGTATCAAGTAAGAGGATGTCAAAGAAAAACTGATGAAGAAGTACCCATTTGACCTTTGAAGATACAATCCATATGACCCATATTGCACTGTCAGAGATCACTACACGAGAGTTAAGTTCAGCTAGATCCATGGGGCATGTCATTGGGCTGAGGAGGACCCACAGATATATTGCTACAATTTCTCCAAACCTAATGAACTAGTCGGCTTTGCTGTGGAGTGGTTAGCAAAGCAACATGAAGTAGCATCATGGAGAGAACCAGTAGTAGCAGGCGTAGCAGTAGTGGTAGCAAAGGAAAGCATACTAGTGTGAGACAAAGCTAAGAGGAAGATTTTCAATCGCATGAGAAAAGCTGCAAGTTTCGAGGATATCCACTTGTAGAGAAAGAAGTTAAGGCTATAGAGGCAAAGAGGTAGCAACATGACAAGTGAATCACACGAAGGCAGAGGGATAAGAAGAGAATGGAAGAAGTAGAGAAGGAGTTGCATCAGCTGAGGGAGCAACTCTGAAAGGAACAAGAGCTACACAAACAAGAGAGGGAAGTACAACAACAACAGATACAACAGGGGGCACAACATGTGCGAACAGACAAAGGAGCACCCATACAAGTTGTTGATTCATCTGAATAGCTGGAATCAAGCAAATGTGTTGAACCATCGTAGGGGCAAGACTTCGCTCATGAGATAGAACAAGAAATTCAATAGTTGGATGTAAACATGGAGCAACAGAAGTTGGAACTAGACACCGACCTCATGCCTCACCACAAAGAGGTCGACTTACCTGTTTCAATGGATCTAGATGATGAGTAAGTCTCGAATGACCAAGGAGGCACTAAGATCCTATTGGGTGTGGAGCCTGATTATCTTCTTTATTTAAAGGTATCACCACATTGGAACCCAGTTCATAATGTGGCAGCCATGCTATAGGGGGGTGGCTGCCATGTAGGGGGGGTTCAGGGGGGGTGGCTGCCATGTAAAATTTTGTAACTTCATAGTCAATCTGTGTTCACTAGGTGGAGATTTGACAGTAGAAGTTCTGTTTAATTTAGGGTTTTTTTCCCTCGAAGGCAACCCCTCCGTATATATGAGGGAATAGTATTACATCTATGTAGATTTGTATTCTGAGTGAGAAAGAGAGAGTAGATTGTGTGAGAGAAAAGAGGGAATTATACTGGATCTATTGTAGGTTGTATCTCTTCAGTTTGCTGGATAATACAAAAGGAAGGACTAGCTGTTTCTCCGTGGACATAGCCCAAATTGGGTGAACCACGTATATCTGTGTCTCTCTTGTTTTATGTGTTTTCTATGTTTGTATTTCTGCAATATAATTTATGTGTTCCATTGCTTTGTAATATATAACTTTCTAACAGATCCTTCGTGATTAGCTAGAAGAAGAGATGCACAACATCTCGTTCGATGAATCACAACATAGAGTTGTGCAGTCTCATAGAGTGTCAACTACAGAGGATCATACATCTCTTGCACATGTTGAGGAATGAGTGATCGTGACTAATGTGCGCAAGCATCCAACTACATTGGCCGATGCAACCATAGTGTATATTGAAGCCACCAACTCAAGTGTTTGCTTCTTAATAGCTGAGAATGAGAGAATGGCAAAGGAATTACAAACGACCAAGAAAGGAGGAGACTTGGTGACAATGTCCACCTGAGCTGAACTGAAGAAGGCAATCTTAGATGAAGTATTGTCCCTTGACACAGTTATGTGAGCATTGTACTCCAAGTTTGGTACCGTGAACAAGGCAGTCATCCATCTCAATGGATGGAAACAACGATGTGCTAGGAGAGCACATATCTTAATGAACTTGCATGCCACTGTTGATGACATGCAAACATGGATGATGAAGTACAAGGGAGCCCCACTACACTTGCTAACGATGATGAGGGCCAATGCAGTCGAGCTAAAGGCGCGGATCCGAAGTGAGATTCGAAATTATGAAGAGCTCCCACTATTCATCATTAGCATGCAAGCCCCCCATGCATGAGTATTCAAGAGTATGGATGTTGTGGTATGCACACAAGTGATCCCATCACTTGGGACTCTCACTCGAGCGAACACAAAGAAACAACTCCGATTAGATCTTGACTCGTACTTCGACGAGTTGATGTGCATTGCCACCAGCCTAGAAATCCTTATTAGTGTAGAAATCATGCAAAAGTATGTAGCCGGTTTGGCCACAATGATGACAATGATGTGCATGATTTTAGATGACTTGGATATAGGAGCTTGAGCAATGCACGTAGATTCTATGGAGGAAAGGTTTAGGTTTTAGACGGATGGCACTGCAGAACACAAGGGCACCATCAAGGACTATAGATCTTGGCATCAATATGTTATTGTTGATTAGCATGAGGATGTTTAGGAGTTGGACTTCCATGGTTGTCTAAGTTAGAGTGATGTCTAGTATGGCTTACTGAAGCCATTGTGTTCTCATGGGTACATATGCATTGTAATGTTAAGTCATGTCAAGTGTGAGTCAAATGTCAATAGTGAATGTAAAAGTCATAGAGTAGGTGAAGAGTGATGACGATATTTAAATGATCACAAAGGGGAATCTGAAGGGTCACCCCATCCTTTGCTATAAATAGTTCCGCCTAACTCATTGTAAGGGCTTTTTGTCAACCAAGCTTTCAATAAGAATATCTTGGAGAGAGCTTGGATAGTATTGTAACGTGCCTTAGATTCTCCACTACACAGAGCTAGTGCATCTTTTTGGAGGAGCAGGAAGATGTGGCTGTAATGTTCCACTATTGAGGCTAACGGGTTTACAAGGATTTATTGTATGACTAGAACTTACACTTCTTTATATAATAAGAGCCAACACATTTCATGCATATGTTGTATGGTATTCCAGCTATCTTGTTTACTTCTAAATAGCATATGTATTTTCTCTCTTACGTACGCATGTATGGACTGCTCTGTATGAGCATGTATGAATATTTTTGAAATGTGTGTATTGGTTTAACCATCACTTTGGATTTCCAATTGACTTGCTTTCCATCTTGTGATGCATCTTCACTTGTGTGTTCCATTCCCATTCGAGTACTATTACAGGTTGCCAAGGGGCACACTTATCTCAACCCACTGGTGTTAGAACCTCTCATGCACCTTCCTTGACTCACTGTAGCGGTTGCCCCCCTACTACTAACAAAGTTATCTTACTTGCCTCTGTGTGAAATCGTGGTCAAGGCATTGATATATGACCCACTAATGGGACTCCTACACCAAATGGTTTGATGTCTAATTGGGACTTCTTACCTGGGAGATTCCCTTGACATGTTGGTGGGTCCAGTACCATTAACACAATCTATGTGGTTGTTTTTATTGTTATGATTTATAGAAATACTTACATGCATATGCATGATTACTTAATATGGTTAAGCTAACATGTTTTGGTATGTGATATCTATAACATAACATGTTGCAAGTATAATGGTTCATTTCCTTGTTGGATGTTGTAGAATCCCTCTTAAGAGGAGGATGTAGTTTGGTTCATGCATGATTGAAGTTCCTTAGTTGATATGATATAACATGTGATTTTATTCATCTGATATGTTTATGAATTGGATGGTTCTTTGCATTGTTTAGAATGTAAGTTATTCAATAGGTTATGAAGTTTATCCATGTGCTGTATGTTATTTAGGATTCTATAGAGCTAATTGTTTAGAGAATTTTGTGGATGTTAACATTTGTATAACCTTTCATTTTGTTGAGCATTCCTAGAGGAAGCATGCTATGAGAGAGTTTCCCAATGAAATTTTGTGGATACTATGAGTCTCTAACTGTTTAAGACTATTGTTTATCCTTCCTAGTAAAGGAATGAGAATGGAACAACTTGTGATAGATCAGTGGATCTTATGTGTTGATTGGGATTCATTTCATGGTATAATATGATGTTGATGTTTTTCAGATGGAATAGTAGTATTAACTATGGCTTAGTTGTTTTGCGTTTGATAGTGGGGTAGTTAATGAATCTATGTATTGTATTATGAATGAATAGAATGACTAGAACATTTGACATATCAGATTTGTTATGAGTACATGACCCTACTTTTTAGTTAAATTGTCAGGGCATCTATCTCATAGATTTGAATTTATATATGTTTTCATATTATTCTCCATAGTCTCATCTCTCCAATGAGGTCTTTCGAGTCTAATATGGTGCCCTAAAGCATGAGATATAGCTTCTAGATATGAAGACCGTATAACTGTAGATAATGTTTGTAGATGCATCTAAGTCGTTGTTTTCGAGCCAATATTATTATATCACATTCATGGTGTAAAAAGGTAATAAGAGTTTTTATATTTTATTTTGGTTACCATGGGTTATGTAAAAAAAATCTTGAGTGTATGGAGGAGGGTGCATGAGTTATAATTTTAACCTAGCATAGAAGTCTAGCCTTATGTGAGATAGAGATTGAAAGAATATGATGGGTGTGATGAGAAAATACCCATTAAGAGTTGTCATTTTACCTCCCATAATTGTGCACAATCTTGGACATGGTACACATTGAGATTCACAAAATTTGATGGGTGAGATGATAAAATTCCTGTTAAGATTTGATGCTAGCACCTTCCATCAATTGTGCTAGTGCACTGAGAAATGAAACATGAACTTCGAAAGGAACTAATGGGTATGATGAGTTGGCATACCTACAATGTGGATGGAAGTCATGTCGCCTATGTGGCAGTGACATGCGACAAATATGATAAGTATTATTGAATGTTGATTTCGTTGAAATTGTATGACAGATGGCAGTGATCTGTGGTGTCATGTGGAAAAGGGAGTGACACATAGAGTCGACATGGATTCTATGTGTCAAGGGTTCACATCATTGTGGAGTTTTGTTCCTCAGCATGATGAAATGATGACGCGATTGACATAAGACACTAGATAGGAATCCTTCCTAGCAAGTAACATAGAATTCCTTGATAGAGGGTGTTGGATAGGAGTTCCTTCCAATAACTAAGATAAAATTACCTATCGTGTCGTGGAAGGTTTATGTGGAGAATTTCATAAGGTATGGAAAGATGGCACTGTGGCACTATGGGACCCAAAATCTGATATAAGGTGGTAAGTGCCATTGATATTTGACTATGCCACATGGATGCTAGGTAAGCATTGCAGATGATGTGGTAGAGCCATGTGGGTTACATGTGGGTGCCACATGGTAGTATCCTATTGATGTGGTAGGAGTTAATTAGAAATCTTTGAGAGGGCATAAACTTGAATACAGGGGTCATATTGAGATAAAATTTATATCATTGAAAATATCTTTATGAGTTGAACATGATGGCGATATCTATTTTGGATTTTGAAAAAAATGGAAAAGAGGAATTTTATAACCCCATGTTCATAATAGACTTTAGATAACAAGTTAATTTTGGTGTAACATCTTCCATGACCCAATAAATACCCAAGGGGGTGGGAAGGTGTGTTAAAAAGTGGTACTAGAGCATGGTTCAACATAAAACCTAAATGGACTCCAGTGTCAGAGACAATTTAAATTTGAAAGCTAGTATCTATGCATGCATGTGTACTTGTGTTAAATTATTTCGTTGTATATATGAATACACTGATGTTATTTAAAGATTAATTTGATTTTGATGTAGAAAGATAAACATGTAGGATGTTGACTAGATTCCTTGGAGCAAGCTAAAAATTGAAAAAGTTTATGGGTGAGTGATGCAACGATAACAATGAGAGGGAATATCTTAACTTCGCTCTTGGTAGTTTAATATTTTTCTTTAATGTTTTGAAGTTTCCATAAGCTGATGAATAATAACATATGCATGCAAAAGATGAAGTAGATCAGAGATACATGTCCAATGAATATATATTAAACAATGATAAGATAGATGCATGAAGGTATGCTAGGTGAATACAATGATGGTATGTAAATAAAATCTGTACAAGTTATGTTTTGAGTAACACAATGAATTTATTTAATGGATTCCATGTATTATGGAGGAATCATTGGGAAAGTGTGTAAGAATGACAAATTTGTTGTAAAATACAACAATTAATGTGCTTTGTTGTGTGCATAATGAAAATGATAAAGGCTAGAAATTGATAGTGTATGCTTAACATGGGATGTGTGCATGTGCAACACATGCTTTTCAAAATCAATATCGAGAGGAACTACTAAATATTGTAATAGTAGGAATATTACAAGGATGTTGGACCCCTTAGAAGGGATTCAAGTAGAAGTGTTCATAATGACAGGTAAGTAAGGAAGTAGAAGACCATGGTAAAAAGGTAAAGGAAAGGAATGGGGTAAGAGTTCATCTCAACCAAAATTGATATTTGTTGTTCCAAATGAATGAATACCTTATAGGGATTTCTAGGAAAGGGCATGGTTAAGGCAGGAAGAATTTCATAGGAAAGATTACAGTAATGAATATTAAAATACTCATGAACTTAGAGATATAAATTTTTCGTTTCAAACTAATTGGTCTACCAGAATAAATGTTTAATTTCATCCAAAAATTCTTGGAATATATGCAATGTATATGTATAATACATTGACAATTCCTTATCAGTTTATTTAAATTTAATTCAAGTGATAGAATTGTTACAAATATAATAATTCTGAGGTCACTTCAAGTTGTTGTGAATATATTTTTCAATGAAAATATTGTACATATAATCCATAACAAGTGTTGGTTGATTGGAAGGTGATATTGCAGGCAGATTGTGGAATGGGGTGGGATATCAAAGACACCATGATAGATTAACATCACCTGCAAAGGAGCCCAATAACATGACCAAAACAAGATGTCATGTCTATGAGATCATGCTTCTTAATGAAGCAAAGCTATGTAATTTAAATCTTTGGTTTGAAAATTTTGGGTATATCTCATGGAAAATTAAATGTTGTGACAGATCTGAAATCATGGAGCTGGGAGCTTAGGAAGTAGGTTATTGTGAGGTAATTTTATCTTGTGGCACTTTCTTATCTCATGGGAGCAAGTCATAACTAGTACCTTAACCATAAGAATCCATGAGTAGTGAAGTGGAGCATCTTATATGGGTACTTGACCATAAGAATTCATGCACTTCTCATTAGAGCATGTTGTAGGGTGCTTGGCTATAAGACTCTAATGACTACCCCTTGTGGGAAAACCCTAGGACAGGTAGACTATGTGGAATGGGGGTTACCTAGGCTTGAAGATATAGAAGAATGTTATGTTGACAAGGCCAGAAAGAAACCTCATAAGGATGGAGAGGAAGAAAGGCTCATTCAAACTCCATACACATAAATTAACAACTTGTAATGTAAAAAGAGATGAGAACTCATGGGATTGAGTTTAGTGGGTTGTGGAGGGAATGTTTTGCATGCATATGTTATTATTTTTGGCTTCATAACTTTCTTGTTTCTTTTCTTTTTTAACTTTGAGCATGACCCTGAAACTTGTGTTGTTGTTGTTTTTGTGGTATTTCTCTATTTTTCATTATTTCTTCTTTCCTTTTTTGTTGCCTGGTCTTGGTTGGTTGTTGGGTGCGAGAAAGGAAAGAAAATGGTCTCATGGAGAAGAGATAAATGAAACCCAACTGGAAATGAAATACCTTTATTAAACCATGTACATTATAAGAATGAGAGTGGAAGGAAGAAGAAGGTCACAAAATAACTAGATGGATCTAGTTAGGTTCACATGAACAAAATAGTCAATGACATGACAATTATGGAAATGGTATAATAAGGAAGTTTTCCTAAAATTAATATTGTTTGGTATATGCATATTATACAATTCATGTATATATTAATGATGAAATGAACGTATATGATTCCATTTCATTTGAAAAATCATTGTCAAGAATCATCCCAGAGGAAGGATGATTAATTAATGTTTCTTGAAATTTGATGATTTTGTGAATAAGATCTTTGGGGTAACATGATAAGGTTATCTAATAATGTAAGGGATCCATATCATGCAAGGGACCCATCAAGAAAGTGTACAAGAATGAACTCTTGTTGTTAACTATCATTATAGTCATGTGCTTATGAAATTTATCTGCCCATGTTTATATTATTTTTATGACAAGGAAATCGTGAATATTGTATCAAGGAGTATACAAACAACTAACTAGATTCCTTGTTCAAATCATAAGGCACATACACCACTAAGTTCTAGATTAGGTTTGAGGGACCACTCAGTGCATATAGTTCCATTATTTCCACCACCAAAGTGTTAGATAACCACTTGAACAATAACACCTACCTTATTGGAGGTGTGAGGATGTTGGAGGCATAATGATAATGGAGGTGTGATGATATTGGAGGTGTAATGATAATGGTGTTTTGGTGGTAAATAATATTCTTATCAACATAATAATACCTTGATGGTAGTTCCCACACTCATTGGGAGGTGAACAAGAGGGTGTGTTATGCTCTTGACCTGCGAGAAGATGCCAGAATACCAAATATACAAAGAAATACAACCCAGAACATAGAACAAAATGAGAAATAAAGCAAGTATTTTATTATTCAGAGATGAAAGCAATGTTCACTTTCCTCTTTGAGGGGGAAACCTCCAATATAGTAGAGCTTGATTACAAAATAAGACACGACGCTCATCAATGGGGAGTCTCTATCCTTTATATAGGATTCATACATGGAATACCATGGGTTACTACCATGGTTCTCTCAATACCTTCTATCTAATACCATGTCCTGTTTGCAACTAACTATGGTCCCTTTCTTTAAATGCAGGTCAACCACTTGCAATTATTAATACAGGAATTATTGACTCTTTAATTAACTATAATTATGACTTGACCCTATTACATAAATAAGGGGGTTAGGGTTGGACCCTAACATGCCCTCCCCCATAAAAACAACCTTGTCCTCAAGGCTGAAGCTGCGGAAACTTCTGAAGAATAGTGGTTGGTTCCCATGTTGCATCTTCTAGAGAGGTGTCATTCCACTTGATGAGGACTTCGTTGATCATGCGATCATGAAGATGTCGTTCTTGTGTGTCGAGGACCTGTTCAGGTTGGAGCCAGAGTGAACCCTCTTCATCCAATTCAGGTAGACTGGTTTGAATTCTGCAATTGTTCCTCACCACTTACTTGAGGCGTGATACATGGAATATGGGATGGATTTTTGCAGTTGGTGGCAAGGCTAGCTTGTAGGCTACTTCTCCAATGCGCTGAAGTATTTGATAAGGTCCGTAGAATTTTGGAGCTAATTTCTAACAACCCTTGTCTTTGAGTGATGTTTTCTTGTATGGTTGTAGCCTCAAGAATACTTGATCCCCTTCTTTAAATGTGCATTCTGAATGATGTTGGTCTACCTATTGCTTCATGCGATTCTGAGCTTGATGGAGATTATCTTTGAGACGGGCTAGCATGGTTTCACGGTTCTGTAAGAGTTGATCCACTACTTGCACCTTAGAGCATCCAGGGATGTAAGAAGTAGGTGAAGGTGGGAGTTGACCATACACTGCTTCATATGGAGTCATCTTGGTGGTGGCATGATAGTTAGTATTATACCACCATTCAGCTAGAGGTAACCACTATACCCATTGATGTTGCTTTTCGAAATTGAAGCACCTTAGGTACGTCTCCAAACATTTGTTGACTGCTTCAGTTTGACCATCAGTTTGGGGATGATAGGAAGTACTTAGTTGGATTTGGGTGCCTTGTAGCTTGAAAAGTTCTTGCCAAAAGTTACTGGTGAAGGTCCAATCACAATAAGACATAATGGAAGTGGGCATGCCATGCAATTTGAAGATCTTGTCCATGAAATATTGGGCCACCAAAGTGTGCGTAAATGGGTGGGGTAGGGCACAAAAATGATTATATTTAGAAAGTTTGTCCACAACCACCATGATGACTGACTTGTTACCTGACTTTAGAAGAACAGTAATGAAATCCATATAAACATTCATCCAGATTGAGGCAATGATGGGCAATGGTTGTAAGGTTCCTGGGGACTTGATTGTTTCTCCTTTGTGGCATTGAAACACATCACATTTAGCTACAAAAGTAAGAATGTCAGTTTTCATGCATGTCCAAAAGAAGGAACGACGAGTGTGAGCATAAGTCTTCTTAAAGCCTGCATGGATTGCAGTTGGAGATGAGTGCAACTCTACCAAAATGCATGTTTTTAGGGTGGATGTCGGTGATATGACTACTCTATACTTGTAGCGAAGAATCTCATCCTTCCAAGAGTAGCCCATTATGGAATTAGGATCTGCTCTCAAGTTATTAATTTGGAAGAGTGAGGGATGTGAAAACCATTCCTTGCGGGCTTCTTCAATCCAATATGGAATGGGAAGATAGATTGATAGCAGGGTGTTGTCATCCTCAAATTGGCGTGATAAAGCACCATTGCTACATTTTCATGCCATTTCTTGTAAATTATCTCATAATGATATCCCAAAATTTTAGCCAACCATTTATTTTACTAGGGCAATGATAGACATTGCTCCAAAAGATATTTGAGGCTTTGATGGTCAGTGCAGATTTGAAAATTCCATCCCATTAAGTATGTTCGCTAGGTATCTACTACATGTAAGATGGCCATCATCTCCTTCTCATAGGTAGATTTTCCCAGATGTTTGTCACTTCATTGTTGGCTGGTGAAAGCCAAGGGTCGACCTTCCTGAATTAAGACAACCCCAATTCCCGTGATTGAAGCATCACATTCAATCACTAAATATTTGGTGAAGTTGGGTAGTGCCAATACGGGAGTGGAACACATGGCTTGTTTGAGAGCCATAAACACCTTTTGTGCTTTGTTAACACCCAGGTTGTTCCCTATGACTCCCAAGGGAATACGGCCGGGGTAACCACTAACCAATCTTTGGATTGCAGCTTCTAGCCCAGTTGTAATCAGAGAGGGCTCTCTCTTTTAGGTTTGTCTCTATTCTGTGGAGATATTAGGCTAGTTATGAAGTAAAGGTTTTGGTTTATGTTTGGTTGGAAGGATGTCTTTCTGTACTTAAAGTGGAGGTCTGCAGATAATGTTAGTCCATTGGGCAATGGAGTCTGTGGCTATTGGTTTCTTGAAATCTTGGGTTTGAGCAGCTGGAGTTACAGGGCCATTTAGATACTTCATGAAGCAAACTTGAATTTATGATGGTGGAATGTAAACAACCAGTGAAAAGCAATTAAGAATTTTCCACTAAGCTGGGGTGTGAGAAAGAGATGTATTCCTTAGGAGCAAACTTGAATTCCTGAAACAATAATCACTGTGAAAGATATAGTGTGCAAGGGTAGCAGTTAAGAATTACACCTTTATTACTATAACCGAAGAAAAACATTCAGAATAGCTTAGATTGAGTTCAGGGTAATTTGTGATTAAATCCTGGAACTATTCTTTTTCCTTGCTATTAATTGTAAGACACAGGAAACATGAAAGAGATATGAAAGATAACAGAATACATAACAAAGAGTTATAAGAGAAACTTATTGTGCCATGAAATACGCAGGAATCCTGTAACTTCTAGCTAAACACCACAAAGCATCAAGCAAACACAGAGCTTTGGAAATTCCATCATCTTTTGTATTACTTCTCTGAGAGTTGCAGTAAAAGAACAACAGAATAGATATGAACAATATCCGACATCCAACGTCCAACCCCTGCTAACTTATGCGAGGGGGAATATATAGAAGTATTTCATACAAAATATCTCAGGCATTGAGTCATATGAGAAATAAAATATCTTCATTAACTCGTACAGAAATAGTAGATAAGAAGTTATTACAGCCTTTAATACAACATAAATGCTCTTTACTCCTATCAGAAGATTTCGACCTTTGGAGCTCACTGAGTCGGTTGAATGCTTTGTTATAACTGCTGAGTGATGTGTTTGTGTAGCTCTGTCCTTCTGTAGCTTTTTGACCCTGTCACCTGTGACTGCCAGTGCTGCTGTGGTGGCCGAATAGTTGTGCTGAGTTGGCTCAGCCTCTTTCTGCATACCTGCTGATATATCCTTATTTTCCTGTGTATGAAAATTTAAATATTTTAGAAAAGAAAAACATAATTACTGGCTTTGGTTTAGCAGTAATTGTATTAAATTATTCCAGACTTCCTGTGTAGGCAATTGATGCCTCAAAATTGACCCCATGGTCTCATCTGCCTCTGTATACTCGTAAAAATTGGGAGGCTCATCAAACAAGTGAGTAATTTCATTCATAATGAAGAATAAGCTCTCCACCCTGTTGAAAAGGGTCTATCCTGTTGATGGCCCTGTTTCTGCTGATGTGCTGGCTGTTTCTGCAATCTGATTGGCCGCAAAAGTGTTGACTCTCTTGGCATATTTTTCATGTGAAAGTAGCCTTCCTGAGGGCTCCATCAAGCTAGGAAGACCTCTGTTTTGTAATGCCATGAACCTGTCCTGGAATTTATTGATATCTGCCTGCATATCCTGGCTTCTTATTTGTAAGTTCTGTACCAGGTTTCTCAGTGTCAGGACCCTTTTGACCATTGAAATGGTCTCAGTCCTGTTGGCAATTCCCATTTTGATCAGCTGGGAGCTTGTCCTGTAGTTAAGCACATTTATCATTCTAGTGGCAACCTTAGGCATGCTGCCTAGAGATGCCCTTGCCCTTTGGATTTCCCTATGTGCTTTTCCAAT
>APFE030183467.1:0-12038 GCA_000404065.3 Pinus taeda | reverse complement strand
TCTTCTCTATATTCTTGCTGAAGTCCAAGTCAAGGGTGAATGGATCATTGTGGATGCGTTCATTGATACAGGTGGCTCCAATAACTTAACACACCCATCTTTATTCAAAGGATTATGGAAGCCTTTACAAAATATTCTGATTTCTGAGACCATTGGTGGCTATGTCAATCTCACCCACTATGTTGATAACGTATCTTTACGAGTAGGGGGGAGTATTGTAAAAATTTCTGCAATTCAGCACTATGATGCCTCTGGAAGTTTGTTTCTTGGAATGTCGTTTATTAACTCTGTGTTGCCAGTTACAATTAGTGATGAAAAAGTTATTCTGAATATAAAAAAGAAGGAAATATCAGTTCCAAGTCTGACTTTGGCTAATTCAGAAGGCAGAAAAGAAAATAGCCAAAAGAAGGCTGACATAAAAAAACTCCAGAAGAATCTCATGATTGGCAAGAAGTATTTCAGATTTATGAAGAAAGGAGTCAGAAAAAGCCCAAACAAAAAGCAAACAGAAATCTCGATTGGTCTCTTGAACAAATTGCTCTTTATGATGAATTATTGAAATGTTGTTCTAAAAATCCGCAAGCATTCTGGACGAAAGAAAGTCCTCAGCAAGAAATAATTACTCTACATGACAATGGGGTTATAGGAAAGCTTATACCCTATACTCCAATAAACGAAAAAGAAATAAAAAGCAGATTGAAGAACTCTTAAATCTCAAGTTAATCGAACCGAGTCCTTCTCATTATACCTGTTCTGCTTTCTTGGTAAGAAATCACTCAGAGATAGTCAGAGGAAAAGATCGAATGGTCATTAATTATAAACCATTCAATGCAATCACGAAGGGCTTCAACTATCCTCTGCCCCGTCAGGAAACAATTATGCAAAAAATTTAGAATAACAAGATCTTCAGTAAGTTCGACATGAAATCTAGTTATTACCATATACAAATCAAAGATGAATATCGTCACAAAACTGCATTCACATGTCCTGCAGGTGTTTTCCAACGGAGAGTATTCCCATTTGGTCTAAAGAATTCTCCACCTTTCTTTCAACGGTGAATGGACTATATTTTTGGTAAATATGATTTTATTGTTGTCTATATTGATGACATTTTGATTCACAGTCAGGATCTTGAATCACATATGAAGCATTTACAGATATTTCTTGAAGAAGCAAAGTAGCATGGTATTGTTTTGTCAGAAAAGAAAATGCTTCTATTTCAAGATAGTATTGATTTTTTGGGTATCCATATTATCAATGGTAAAATTCAGATGCAACCACATGTTTTAACAAAATTATCTGAATTTGATGATCAGTGACAGGATACTAAAGTGACTAAGTATTTTCTAGGGATATTAAATTATGTGCATAAATACATTCCTAGACTGTCAGAAAACACTGCTCCAATTAGACATCATTTGCATTTTGGATGGTCACCAGAAGCCACAGCAATAGTTCAAATGTTAAAATCTGAATGCAAAAATCTCCTCGAGCTCAAACCGCCAGGTAATGGATTTCTCATCCTTCAGACTGATGCGTCTAATAATTTTTGGGAAGCCATCCTTTTTGAAAGAAAGGAAGGGATGGGAGAAGAAATTTTATGTGCATATGCATCTGGAGAATTCCTAATTCACCAGAAAAATTATTTTCTAGTAGAAAAAGAAACTCTTGCCATTTTTAATGGCATACAAAAAATTGATTTATATTTAGCCCCTGTCAAGTTCTTGATAAGAACAGACTCAATGAATTTCAAGTATCTCTTATCAGCCAAGATATCAAAACAGCTCACAAGAGGTAGACTTTTGGCATGGTAGATATGATTTCAAATGTATGATTTTGATGTTGAATGGGTGTCAGGTATTTCCAATTATTTAGCCAACTCTCTTACCAGATAAATGAATAAGGCCCATATTCATAACCAAAGAACTGATATTTTTTTTATTCCTGGTAAGACCCCTGTAGATGATAACTTTGAAACTTTTGTAAGAAGATTTATATTCTTGAACTAATTCTTGGTGATGTGATCGAAGAAATTAAAAAGATTATTGGACTAAGAATGAGAAGAAATCAATGGATACATAGATGTCAAGCTTGGCAGTCCAAAAATGTTGGTGTCTTGTTGGGTCTAGATGAAGAATTGGTAAAGGTATATCCTCTGGCAAATATGAATGTAAAACTTTATTTCAAGACTATAGATGATTACTGGACTAAAGAATATACTGAATCCATGATCAAGGTTTTGCAAACTTTGAATTATTATCAGATCATTGGAGGTATAGATTTATCCTTTGCTATTTATACTTCTACTAAAATGCTAGATTTGGATGAAATAAATATGACCGAAAGGGTAGGAAGGTTTCTAAAGTCATTAAGAATTCCTAATCTTTTTGAAGAACTTGATGCTACATTTCTTCAGAGAAATGATGAAAATTTTGCAGGAATAGATTCATTTACCCAGTATGAACTCTTTGAACCATTTGTAGATTGGGAAATAAAAAATGGCCATTGTCAAAAGAAGCCCCAGATAAGAGCTTCTCAATGTGTTGAAAGGGCATTGCAATATCTGCGAACATTCTCAATACCTTGGGATTATCAAAGTTTAGAGTTCAGAAATCCTATTATCCCAAATCATTTTGCACAATTATATGGCCTTGAACAAGTTGCTGCCTCTGTGATAGCCAACAATAATGAAGAAATTAAGAAAATCACTCTCTGGCTTAAAGAATTTTATAGCCTCAAGTTACCTGAAAAATTGTCTATGATCAGAACTTTGGAAATACTTCCAGGAAGATTTGGAGTAATCAAATTACTAATTAATTCAAAGGCATTAATTACTATTAGTGTTATGGCAGGAAATTGGAGTGATGATGTAGTTTGTTTGGTAAATTTATTATTGTCAACCAAGGTTTGTTCATCTATGATTTTTGAATTGGGTTGGTAGTAGCAAGAGAATATCAATCATAACTGCAAACTATGGGTCCAATGTGCCATAGAATGCTCTGTCAGCATGTTCCAAATTTTGAAATGGGAATTATTAGATAGAGTCGAATTGTCAGTTCAAACAATGCCTGAATTCCATAAAAGCAAAAAGGATTCCTTCCTCGACATTGAGATAGATCCAATGGCTTATATAAATCGGCAGACGAAAGAGGACAATAAATATCTCTTTCCAAAAAAAAAATCTCCATGTTACGACTGACACGATAAAGTTTGATACAGGACAACCATCCAAGGCACCACTAAAAGGAGAATATTCTACAGTCTTGACAAAAGAAAAAGTAGCTACAACAAAAGGAAAAGAGAAGGTATCCGACGAAAAAGAAACTATTTTCGTGGATTTGTACCAAGATGCTCAAGAACAACGGGACCACACATGGGAGACAAAATATTTGGAGTGGTTAAATCAATCATGGTTAAAGAAAAAGCTTCCCTCCTCTTCATCATAAGCACCTGATCCTGATTCCGATTAAATGGGACCTTGGTAGTGTGTTTTCTTTTAATTATTGTACTTGAGAATATTGAACAGACACCGTCAAGACTAAGAAATGTTTGACATGACCTTCAATAATTCTCATATGTTTATAAACTTATAAGTATGAGTCTTGTGTGTGTAGATAGACATGTCTGTTTTTGTGAGTGTGTGTGAGTGTGTGAAAGAGTGCTTGTATTCTGTGCTTTAAGAGACTAGAGACTAGAAAGCTCTACTCTGAGGCATAACTTGGTATGTAACATCTTTATTTGAATTAATTCTAAAGCTTGTTGGGCCACCCGTCTGAGGACAATTTGTTCCAAGATCACCTTAAGTCAGGATTGTAAAGCGAGTTGAAGAACGAAGGGGTTGTGTGTCCTCGTATTTCTCTAGCTGGTGGATGGTGTGAGGAACTTCATCATACTCTTCAGAGGTTCAAGTAAGTTACCGAGTCCATCATTTTAATAATTAAAATGATGGACTCAGTAACTTACTTGAACCTCTGAAGAGTATGCTGAAATTCCTCACACCATCCATCAGCTCGAGAAATATGAGGACACGTGACCCCTTCGTTCTTCAACTCACTTTACAATCCCGACTTAAGGCGATCTTGGAACAAACTATCCTCAGACAGGTGGCCCAATAGGCTTTAGAATTAATTCAAATAAATATGTTACGTACCAAGTTATGCCTTAGAGTAGAGCTTTCTAGTCATTGGTCTCTTAAGGCACAGAATACAAACATTCTTTCACACACTCACACACACTCACAAAAACAAACATGTCTATCTACACACACAAGACTCATACTTATAAGTTTATAAACATATGAGAATTAGTGAAGGTCCTGTCAAACATTGCTTGGTGGTGACGGTGTCTGTTCAATATTCTTGAGTACAATAATTAAAAGAAAACGCACTACCAAGGTACCATTGGACTTCGATCACTATCATAATCAGAACTAGGATCATGTGCTTCTGATGAAGATGAGGGAAGATTTTGCTTTAACCATGATTGGTTTAACCACTCCAAATATTCTGTCTCCCATGTGTGGTCCTATTGTTCTTGAGCAGCTTGGTACAAATCCACGAAAGTAGTTTCTTTTTCATTGGATACCTTCTCTTTTCCTTTTGCTGTAGCTTCTTTTTCTTTTGTCGATACTATAGAAGATTCTCCTTTTAGTGGTGCCTTGGATGATTGTCCTGTATCAAATTTTATCGTGTCAGTCGTAACATGGAGATTTTTTTTGTGGAAAGAGATATTTATTTTCCTCTTTCGTCCACCGATTTTTATAAGCCATTGGATTTATCTCAATGTCAAGGAAGGAATCCTTTTTGCTTTTACAGAATTTAGGCATTGTTTGAATTGACAATTTGACTCCATCTAATAATTCCCATTTTAAAATTTGAAACATGATGATAGAGCGTTCTATGGCACATTGGACCCATAGTTCGCAGTTATGATTGATATTCTCTTGCTACTGCCAACCCAATTCAAAAATCATAGATGAACAAACCTTGGTTGACAATAATAAATTTAACAAACAAACTACATCATCACTCCAATTTCCTGCCATAACACTAATAGTAATTAATGCCTCTAAATTAATCAGTAATTTGATTACTCCAAATCTTCCTTGAAGTGTTTCCAAGGTTCTGATCATAGACAATTTTTCAGGTAACTTGAGGCTGTGAAATTCTTTAAGCCAGAGAGTGATTTTCTTAATTTCTTCATTATTGTTGGTGTGGAGCTATAAAAAGGGTCTCTTTCACCTCTAGTTACCTCACATTAATATTTCAATCCGAGAACGTTTTTCTATTTCAAAGAGTGTCTCAGTCTGAGGCTTATCATTTGCCAAAGTAATGCTAGTAGCACAGTGTTTGAAAATACAAGAGTAAATGGATGCGTTTTTACAACTTAACTACTTCAAAAGACTAAATCACATGTTCAGAACATTAAGCAATTTATCAGTCAAGGGTTCGGTAGCAATAACCCATCCCTTTAGAAACTGATGGAAAAAAAATCAGAGAACAGATCGGGGGTCTGGGAGCCGGACAGCAGATGTCGATGCTCACTACAGCCTGAGATCGTCCTTCACACCAATAACAAGAAATGGAATGGCAGATAAGAAATGGAACGACAAAGGAATCAAACAACAATGAAATGGAATAGCAAGTCTGAAATGGAACAACAATCAAGGAATAGAGTAGCAACTAAGTCTAACAAGCCGTAAATCTATCAAATCACTTGCATTAGTCATAATCAAACATCAATCCTTCACTTTTAAAGATGTACACACAAATGGAACAGCACTACTTACTGATACATGATGGAACAACACTGAAAACCATATAGACAGAACATGCTCAAATAGTAATCTGATTCAGTTGTCACTTTGATTAGAAAGAATATGATTACATTTCAAGATAGAACAGCAGTATTCAAGAATACAATAATCACAGAGAACAGATCTTCCAAGATGAATTCTATAATGTTACACAAAAACTCTGTAATGGAACAACAAGAGTATTCTGTAGAAACTTACTGTACTATATCAACACCTAAAAGAATAGTAATATGATGCAACGTCAATACAATACTTTTGTTTTCAGAAACCTTAATGGATTAAACAAGACAAAGCATGTGATATAAACTTTATAAAACACATCAGATTACCAGATCACGTCGATAAGCAAACCACACAAAAACCACGCGTAATGGTACAAGAGCAAGTGTCCTCCAGGGTCGGGCCCTTAGCCTCTAGAGGTACACCGCTTGAAGTTATTCCAGGCTCAAAGA
The DNA here is from genome assembly GCA_000404065.3 of Pinus taeda. Taxonomy (NCBI): domain Eukaryota; kingdom Viridiplantae; phylum Streptophyta; class Pinopsida; order Pinales; family Pinaceae; genus Pinus; species Pinus taeda. The sequence continues at coordinate 5,771 of APFE030183467.1, read as the reverse complement.
TAAAAGAATAACCAAGTTTGTATTAATACATCAAGTAAAATTATAGTAGAGCGGTTCTTAACAAGACACGATGATCAAAGTTTTGATCTTTAAAAGAAATTACATAAAGGCATAACCCCCTTAGCTAACAGTGCTGCCCCTTATATAAAGGTGACGACGGAGATATCTAAATGCAGAAATAGATAAAACAGTGATTCCTCGGGATCAAGGATCCCGAGGGATTCGTAGAACTGTTAACCCTGAGTCATTTCTTCTCTCTTCTGCACTGAGCTGATATCTCCGCTTCCTTTCCCGGGCTGATCCGTTTTGATCTGGTTCGCATGCGGTCTCTCGTCAAAGGGACAACAATTAACCCGTCTTTGTCTTTTCCTTTAGAATGACAACTTTTCATTTTTCCTCCCTCCTGCACACGGAAATGGCAATGGTCAGCTTTCTTGTTTTGCATATTAATCTCACATGTTTTGTTATAATTCTTTATCGTTTTCTAAGTTCATGATGCAAAAAGACTTGTAAGTCCTAATGAAAAGACACTGAAATAATCATCAAAACATACCTTCTTTGGTACTCCACACACCCCCCTGCTTACCCTTTTTCATGGCCTCATGAAAACATTGTAGTTAACATGTAAGGTAGTGAGTGAGTAGGCTGGAGATGGAATCTCATGTGAAGGCCTACAGCCATGATGCGTAACTAGGTAGTCAAAGAAATGGCCTGTCTAACCCTCAGGAATCTCATACAGGGCTTGGTATCTGGGTGCAAGATGCCAAATAATTGGACTCCGGAACCTATATCCTAACTAGGATGGCCCTGCCCTCAAACAATTTCACCATAGAGGGGAAAACAGTTGGTAGCTAGTTTAAAATTCTCATATTTAAATGGTTCTCTGAGCTGGATATTCGGATTAGATATTCGATATTGAAATTTAGCTGTATCAATGGAAGGGTCTTTGATAGAGGAAAACTATTCTAATCCCTGCCGAATGATTGCCTCATGCATGGGTCCTAATCCTTCAATCACTCCTGGATCTTCATGAGGTTTCTATGTTTCTTCCATAACCGTGCTGGATCCCTAGGCTTAGCTCTTATCCATAAGTCTAATCCGTTTTCTTGTCTTTGAAAAGCATTATAGGCTTTGAGCAATTTAATTTGATTAACTACAAATGAAATAAATGCCTGTAATTGAATGTCCCCAACAAAAAGGCCAGGGTTCAGCTCGGTCTCCTGTTCTAGTATAAGGTTATGTAAATAAAATTCACACAATAGTCTCTGAACTTTTACCCCGTAGTGCTTACAACAGTTTATGAAATCACCTATGATGTTAATTTGTATGGGAGCACCTGCTTTAACAACCTTTTTTTTCAATTGCAAATACCTTTCCATTAAAAACAAGGCATAGTTCTTAGCAGGGGCTCTACATGCTAGGACGTCATTGTATAGAGAACATAAGGTATCCATCTGTTTGATAACTACATCTAACCTACGAGTTACCTTTGAAACTTTCTCTTGTTCCTTTTGCCAACCTTCGAAGGCCTGGCTTTCGAATAAATTGACGTTCCTTAGCTGCTGTTGTAGTTCTTCATATTTTTCTCGGGGGACCATTTGCTCCCTAAGCGTTTTTGCTTCTTGTTGAGCTTGCTTCAAACCCTTTTGGAGGGTTACTGTTTTTGGATCCCTTTTCCATGCAGCAGTGGAGGCCGGGAGCTTTACCTGAACTTTCCTATTGTGCTGCTTTGAGTTTAGAACCCTTATTACTCCCAAAAGTGGTGCCTCCATCTGAATTTTCTTATCATGGGTCAACATTTCATCCATTTCTATTTTAACACGAACATCAGTCCATTGCTATTCCTTTTCAATTGGAACAACAGTATGTTTCTTAGCATCATTTGGAATAGTAGCTTGGCTTTTGACGGGGTTTTGAACAGCAGGATGGATTCTGGTCCTCCGCTTCTTGCCCTTAAGTGATTTTGCTGGAGTCGCCAGATTTTTCCTTCCTGAAGTCCCCTTTACCCTTTGCCTTGCCTTTAGAATCCTAATCTGCTGGTGGAGCTGGACTATTATGCTCAATAATCTCTGTTGTTCCTTTCGCAATTCCCTTATTTCTACCACTTCCTCAGAAGGAATAACAGGCTGTTTACTGTGGTCTGGACTGTGGCTAGTGTCCTGATTTTCTTCCTGGGGTGTTTCTTCACTGTTCTACTCTGGCTATTCCGAGGCAAGAACCCTAATTGGTTTTGTTATTTCTTGGGTGACTTCTTTTTCTGCCCTTATTTCCCCCGGAATTTCTTCTGGTGCCTTTTGGCTAGGAACAGATTGTTCCTGCTCAGCAATTTCTATCATCTTCTCATCATGAACAGGCATATTTTCCTCTTCTACCTCCTTTGCATGTGGTTCCTTGGGTGCATTTTCCTCTTGGGGTTTCTCTCCGCATGGAGGTTTGATGGACTGGAAGGTTGGCCATATTCGCCCATATTGGCCAAAACTTTGGCCAATTCGTCTTCTCCTAATGGGTCCTGTAATGGGCTGCCTTCTTGCTGTTCCATTTCCTCCTCCTGCTCAGACTGCTCGGCTTCTTTTTCTTTGTCTCCTTCTTCCTCAGATTGTTCATCTTATTCCTCTTTTTCTTCTTCTTCTTCTTCTGCAGATTGTTTTGCCTCTTCTTCTTCTTCCTCTTCTGCAGATTGCTCTGCCTCCTCTTCTTTTTCTTCTGCTTCTGTAGATTGTTCTGCCTCCTCTTCTTTTTCTTTTGTAGATTGCTTTGCCTCTTCTTCCTGCATTTTTGTCTCCTTGTCTTCCTTTCCTGACCACGGGGGTTTCTCATCTTCTATTTCTATCGGCTGGCTGGTGCTTTCTTGGGGCTTCTCCAGCCCCCCTCGTAGCCGTGCTAGCTGGACCGATTTCCTGCACTTTTCGGGTTGCTCGGGTGTGCTGGTGACATGTTTCCGCTTTGCCAATTTCTTGTGTTTTTCTAGATGCTCGGGTGTGCTGGTGACCTGTTTCCGTTTTTCTGGACGTTCGGGTGTGCTGGTGACATGTTTCTGTTTTGGGGGTGGTGTGGCCAATCCCCCATTTATAATGGCAATCAGCTCTTCCTAACTGCTCTGCTGCTGGGTGAGGCTATGGTTGACTATCAACCGAATAAATCCATGATGACTAACAACTGACTCTACATGCTATGCCTTTTTCATGCTCCTTGCAATGTCACGAAGTAATGAATTCAACAATGCAGGTAAATTTACAGAGCATTTTTGTTTTAGAACAGCTAAGAGTTTAAGATGTCGTGGTCTTACCACGTCTTTTCTGCCCTCACAGGTGATATAGCTTTGGATGGTCTTTGCTAATTCCGCCCATGACTCTCCTAGTGCTGCTTGCAGAACCCCTTTTCCTCGAATTTTCAGGCTCTGTCCCTCATCTTGGAAGATTTCTATAATCTTCTGCAACCTCTCCTTTTTTAACATCCATATTGGTCTAGTGGCTGACAGTTCTGAGACTTCTACGATTATGTCGTCGGTGACTTCTATGCGTTTCCCTATTACTGTGGAGTAGTCCTCTTGCAAGTTCTGCAAGAATTCAATCGCTCGTTAGACTCCTACAAGCGGTTAAGATAGGTCAGCCATCCTGCTCTTGCCAGGATTTCCCGGGCAGCAGCAGAGACAGTTAACACTTGCGGTTCTCTGCGAATTGATCTTCCTCCCATGGTTTCGCTGTAAATTCTCAAAGGAATGACAATTGTTTGTGCTATTTGAAACACATAGAAGTTGACGGACGTAAAACTCGTTCAAACTCTAATGTTGCAGCGTATACAGTGGAAATGGCTTTGAATAGAAAATCATGCAGAAAAAAAAATAATAATATCGTTGAGCCGTGTTATACCCCAGTACACAACTTCCCGAATAGTGAGCTAACACATAATCTAGGGAATGATGAGGTTAACCTCCCCCCCCCCCTGCAATGTGATAGGCTGTCCCAGCCATCAAATAAAGGAGCAGCGCCTGCTTTGCATCAAAGTCTTTAAGGAACAGCGTATGACAATATGCCATGTTTACAAAAAGTAGCATATTACTAAAATCGAGTTGTAGAGTTGCGTCGCTTTAATACGTAAGAGACTGCAGTGATATGATGCAAGGTTGGGGATAAGACATTTGCTGTAAATAGAGAGTCTCATGCGGTCATTGTCAATGGTTCTGTCATGATTGGTGATAATATATATTCATGCATTATATGGTTGGGGCAATAACATATAATTGATTACCACGGCATAAGAAACAGAAGGGTGCTAATAACTTACCTATTGGTGTAAACAATGCAACTTCAATACCATTAACAGTGCTCTGCTACCGACAGGTGTCCATAACCTTGGCAGAGTTGTTTATTTCACCCATGGAACCATAATCCTTTGTGTATGCTTAGGGAACATTGTGTAATGTCGAAATGTAGACCATTATGCTGGCTTGGTGACCAGTTAGCCATAATTCCATTCACGAGGTGTTGGGTTGTGTTATATTCTTTCCACATAGTTAATAGGGGGTTTGAGGGGTACCCGTAACCCCACTTTATGGGGTCCGCCCCGGAAAATTTTTGTTTTGGACCCTATGTTAGGTTGGGTGGACCCGCCTATGGTTTTGTGCATGATTTTCGCACATGTTTTTTGGACGCGATGTTTTTTATTCCATGGTATTGGATCGATGATTTTTTGGTCCATGGTATTGGACGTGATGGTTTTTCGGTCCATGATATTGGATGCTTCGACATGTATAAATATGTATTGTAACATTGAAAGGAATATAATGAAAAATCAAGCTGGTAGTCTTGGTTTTGAGATCCAGTGGGAAATCTTTGTGTATATGTGTTTTATGTGTTATGCTATCGCATTTTTATTTTTCCTGTGATTTAGAATTGTATGCAGGTAATTTCTGTACGGGGTTAAAACCTACATTTGGTATCAGAGCTGTTTTGGCTTCAAGGGGACGCCTTTGTTGCTGAGGGGTTTCGCTCGGGCCTGTGGTAGACCCTGTGGGAGATCTGCGAGATCGATTCTGGTGGTGAAAGAAGATGGCGAGCAGCGGAAAGATAGAGATTGAGAAGTTCAATGGTCAGAGTTTTGAGTTGTGGAAACTCAAGATGGAGGATCTGTTGGTGGATAAAGATCAGTGGATCGCGGTAGATCCGGGTACTAAACCAACGGGAGTGACCGATGAAGAATGGAAGAAGTTGGATCGGAAGGCAAAGAGCACAATACGATTGTGTGTCTCAGATTCAGTATTGTTGAATGTATCAGGGGAAGCTACGGCGAAGGCTTTATGGACAAGTTAGGGACTTTGTACCAATCTAAGTCTCTGGTGAATAAACTGTTCCTGCGGAAAAAGTTGTATAACCTGAGGATGAAAGATGGAGACTCGGTGACAGAGCATCTAAATGCGTTTAATACTGTGGTAAGTTAGTTAATATCTGTTGATATTAAAATTTCAGATGAAGATAAGTGCATCTGTTTGTTGTGTTCTCTACCAGACTCGTGGGATACTCTGGTTATTGCAATAGGTAGCAATGTAACTGCTTTGCAATTTGATGAAATAGTCTCAGCCTTGTTGATGGAGGAGATGAGACGGAAAAATATGGACAACCAGAATGGTGATGCCTTGTCTTTACGAGGACAATCCCAGAACAGAAACAAAAATAAGTCATCGAGTGGGAGATCTAAATCTAGAGGGAGATCTAAATCTCCAGGAAAACCTACAAAGGTGGTGTGCTGGAAATGCGGAAAGGAAGGGCACTTCA
>APFE030183462.1:165940-213067 GCA_000404065.3 Pinus taeda | reverse complement strand
ATCACAAGTATAGACACATGTAAACACAGTATGGACACAGCCATCTGTTTATGAATAGTCCACCATATAATGAATACAAAATTCCTCGCAGCCTGGATGGTGGAAACTAGATCCAGGGTCTTCATTTCTACTTCCTGAAATAGTACGATTCTATCCATGCGAATGAATGTCTCGAAGTCGAACATGGTAGAAACCACTTGATTACCAGTCAATGATGTAAACTGTTAACAAGTTTGAGAGAAACCACCAATAATGACAATGGCTCTCAAAGTACTCAGTACAATCCATGAGATGTGATTAGATGTGTCGATGTCGAACATGTCATGAAATCCTTCAATCGAAGGTCAATGATGCAACCTATCGTCGAAGATGAGAAACCTGCCATTGAGGCATGCAAATCCCAAGGTACTGGTGATTTCTAGATCATCTTCCTAGATAAAGAGCTGAAGTCGATAGAAAGCGATCCGTCGTAGGCAAGCCCACAACACGAAATCATAGATCAAGTTTGAAGAAATTTAATTGCAAGGACTGACTCAGGGATGGTAAAGATGGATGACAGACATTTTGCAGATGAATGGCTTATTTGTACTGACCTCTTGAACACATAACGACAAAGCAGATGGTTTGGTGACAATTGACCCAAAGTTAATACCCAGAAACTGGCTGAAGACTATCAATGTGGTTTGATCAACTGTTAGGCAAAGGATTTCCCAACCCAAGTGAATGAAAGTGTCGTGTTCAAGAGTGGTTACAAAGTATGACAAACAGACTCATTTTTCTCTCTTTTCCCCCACCATTTCTGGCAAGTCCCTCTTTATTTTTTACAAGCTTGAGGAGGATAACATTTGCTTGATTATAAGCTCATCCTTTGGATGAGTCCAACTTAGTTTAAATTCAGACCCTAAGAAGGAGTAGTTTGTTCCTGTTTGTAATGGAGCAGGTCCTTTACTGTCGAAATTTAACGAGTCCAGTATAGGAGAAACTCGGCGTTTTTCAATTTTAGAGAGTCTGAAAAAACTTAAGAAGACTCCAGGGTTGACCTTTTTCGTAAATTTGTGTCTCCCAAGCCCAAAATAGTATAAAATAATACTTAAGAGAACCGCTTGATCTTTACGACCAAGGAGTACTTTTCGTAATTAGTTCCTTTGATCTGAAAAAGTAAAAAAGCGATCAATGACACGTCGTTTTATGACCAATATCGAATTTGAAACGACAAAAACCCGACAATCTTTTCGTGTTTTTACGGTCAGAAAAGGGCTGTAAGAGGACCGTCTTTTTAGTTCCATTTTAATGAGCTTAAAAAGAAAAAATCGGCAATCTTTTCATGTTTTAGGAGTCAGAAAAGAGCTTAAAGGTGACTAATGTTTTTTCGTTGAAAATGACTGATTTCGCCTGAAAAAACCGTTATCCTAAACAAAAACTCAAACATTACTCATACTTGTTTAAAATGGATAAAAATATTGCAAAAACTACCTTTCCAAAGTGAAACATAAACAAATTTGCAATTTATTTATTCAAAAAACTTATAAAAAGGGCTTTCGTCAATTCATTTTTACCCTTTGAGATTTGGGTGAGAAAAGAGGGCTTTTGGTCAAAAACTTCCCGTGAAGATTGTGGAAAATCCGTCCATCGGAATCGAACGCCGTCTCCTCCAGGTAATCCACATCATCCTACTCTTCATTTCTATCCATTTAAAATTGTTTTTTAGGGGTTGATTTTATTTTTTAGGAGGTTTTAGGTTTAGAAACTCGCGCGCGGGGGTCCGCGGGTTCACCACAGGGGACCCACGTACCCTGACTTTTTCGCAGTGGAAAAAAAGTCGGGGATATGCACCTGCCGTGAAGGCAAGGTGCGGGCCCACGCACTGTCTCTAACCAGAGGGTGTGTACCCCGTGCAAAGGTTTTTAAAACCTAATGAACTCAAAAATTACCCAAAAAATTCCAATTTGTATATTCTAATTCGCCCTTTTGTTGGATGTAGGATAAACATCATGCTTGATTGGCGAGAATGGGAGCATGAGGACATGGATCTTGCCGTGATGAATCATCAACCTTCGATTGATGCATTGAAGGCATGTGGCTTATACAAATTCTGGGCCATACCTAGCGTGAGGGCCCAGGTAGACTTTCTGCAGTGGTTGGTGGATAGATGGAGCATACAGGACCAGTGCTTCTTCATTGGTGGTCACCAGCTTGAGATAGAGCCGGTAGACATATACTTTTTGACTGGTTTGCCTAAGAGAGGTGAACATTTGACTCTATTTGGGACTAGGGCAGGTGGCCAGTCTGTCGATAGCCTCTGGCTAGAGTACTGCAATGTCCAGAACTGAGACAAAGGGATAGATATCAAAACCATATCCCATCTTGAACTCATGGTGATTGCATTTATGGTTACCAGACTCTGCGGGAGCGCAGTACTACATATAGCCACTGGATCCCAGATGCGGATGACAGTTGATTTCTTTCGAGGCACCATTTTCAACTGGTGCGATGCTGTGTTGGCTAATGTGAAAGGCCAACTGACCAGGGCCAAGAACGGACAATTGAAGACCTTTGGATATGGTGCTTTAGTTGTGAGCTTTGGTCTGGAGAGGGTTCCGATGTTGATCCCGCAGCACCTCACTATTGGAGTTGGGCTTCCTCAAGAGCCCAAACTGATGCGATGGGTTGGAGTTATGGCCCGTCATCCTGATGAGGGGACTGAGGTCGTTCGATTCAAACCTGAGTATTTCCAATGGTTGGAAAACCAGGTTTTTTCTATCCAGGACTTTCCTTATGCTGGGGTAGATTTTCATGGTGACCCAGACATGGCTCTTCCACCAGGAGAGCAATGGGATGACTCAGGTAAAATCATTTTCAACATTTTGCTAATTTAATTTTTTTTGTTTTTATCTCGTCCCAAAAACTGATAGTAAAAGTTTCAAATGCAGATGCAGGCCCACGGCGACTAGCCACTCTCCGGCCTTACGAGAGGAAACAACCAGTTGCAGCGGCACCAGCCCCACAGGACGAATCAGCAGAGACTTTGGCCGAGTTGGAGAGCCATCTAGAGCGTTTGACAGGGGACATTCCAGAGACCAACATAGATGACATTCCTCGTCGACTTCAGCGTTATGTGATTGGGGTCCCAGGACCTTTTAGGAGGTTCCTTTGTAAGGTGGCCCGTGCAGTGGTTTCTTATCGAGATCATCACCAGTGATAGGATGATCGCCTATTGTAGTCACATATGACATTTTTGCTTTTTGTACTTATCATTTTTGCTGATCATAAAGTGTTTTTCAACCTATGATCGAGGACGATGTATATTTTGACACACTCCTATATTATACTATATCACTATTACTGGCTTATCTTGTTAAACATGTTATGGAATGTTTTTAAATTTACTTGTATGATTATTGCAAATGTCTACTTAACATTTGGGAAGCAATTGCATCTGCTAATGTATTTAAAGATCTTGGAATATGCTGATATTCAATATAGTCAAATTCACATTCCAAGAGACGCACTCTCAAAAATAATCTCAATAACACTGGATTTCTAATGGCATATACTCTATTAAGCTGTAATACAACGAGTTCGAAATCTAACCTCACTATCAAACTCTGAATCCCAAATGAAATAGATTCAGATAATAACTCAATCACTGCACTATACTCTGCAATGTTGTTCGTTGTTTGACCGAGGCTTACCACATGCATAGATACCAACTCATCAGAGGGCGAATAAATAACCCAAGCTGCAGAAGAAATGTTCCGTGTACTACGACAAGCACCATCAGCGAAACCAATGTACGTTTGGAGAGGCGTCGACATCTGCAATATCAAGAGTAAAACCAATATAAGCAGGGATAAGGACAAAAAACACTCTCTAAGCTAAGCACACTTTTAATCTAAAACACACCAGCTAGAAAGAAAACTAACCTAACTAAAAATCTCCACACCCATTTTAAGTGTAATACCTCTTCAGGTAAAAAGCATTTCTGGGTTTACCTAAAGAGTCCCCGTCAAAGTCTACCAAATCATAGGCCCCTTTTGCTAGCTTTCGCTTGACAACATAGGGACCATACCACATAGGCACAAATTTTCCAGCGCCTAATTTATCATTTGCCTGATCGTACAATAAGACTAGATCTCCTTCCGAAAAATTTCGAGGGGTCACATTTCGATCATACTGAGCTTTAATACGTTTTGCGTGAGTTTTGATCGCTAATGCAGCATCACGTCAATTCTCATCTAGCTTAGCCAAGTATAAAAAACATCTTTCCTCTTCGGAAGTGGCTGGAAGTAACTCGATGGCCATTCGCAATGATGGGATTTCGCACTCAATGGGTAACAAAGCTTCCAGACCATAAACTAGTTGGAAAGGAGTGAACCCTGTTGACATTTTTACTGAGGTTCGATATGCCCAAAGCGCTGAAAATAGCATGTTATGCCAATTCGATCGGTGAATCCCAATGATTCGTCGGATCATGATGACTAGAACTTTGTTGATGGCTTCAACCAGACCATTAGCTTGTAGATAATAAGGAGTGGAACTATCGTGGCACAAGCCAAGCTGGCCTGTAAGTTCAGTCATCATAACATTTCGAAAATGATGCCCATGATTAGTGATAATCGCTTCTGGAACACCAAACCTAGCAATTATATGATTGAACATGAAAATCGCAGCTGTTTTGCCATCTGCCTCAAATGTAGGCATCGCCCTCAGCCCACTTGGTAAAATAATCTACCGCAAGGATGATATACGCATGCCCCCCAGCCGAGTGAGGGCTACATGTAATAAAATCAATACCCCATTTGGAAAAAGGACCAATGGCAATTATCAGGTGGAGAGGGGCAGGTGGAGCGCGCATCTTTTGATCAAAATTTTAGCAGTTGTGGCATTTTCGGACCGCGTTAATACAATATTTAAACATAAACGGCCAGAAGTAGCCAGTGTGCAATATCTTTTGGGCTGTGGCATACCCAGACATATGACCGCCACACGCTCCAGAGTGGCAGTCATTTAAGACCCTTTTAGCTTCCTCACGAGTTAAACAACATCGAAAAACAGAGTCTGCCCCATGACGATAAAGAGTATCTGCAATAATTTTAAATTGTTGAGACTGGAATCTTATTTTTCGACGTTCTGACCTAGAAATTTCTGCCCGAAAGGATTGGGTTTGGAGATAAACGATGATATCTCCATACCACGGACCTAAAGTGCTGATTAGAAATAAGGATTCATCCGCAATGGGCTCCTGTGCCACAGTTTCCGTGTCAGCACGCGGGAAGTCACACACTAACTCCACAAAAACTAAAGATTTCTTTGACTTAGACTTTTCAAATTCCAAGTCGAAATCCTGCAGGATCACAATCCATTTGGAGTACTTGCCCCTTAGCAATTGCTTGGTCAAAATATAGATCATAGGGTTGCAATCAGAAATGACTGTAGCTTTACGTAGTAAAATGTAATGACGAAAACGTTGGACAGCTTGAACGGCTGTCAATGCCAATTTCTCCACATGTGAGTATTTTAGTTCAGTTGGATTTAAAGTTTGACTAAGGTAATATATCACATGTTTAATACTGAATTCATCTTCCTGAACTAACACCATTCCGATGGTGGAATGGGAGGCAGCGAGATACAAGAAGTAGTCTTGGTTGTAGTTGGGAGGATGCAACAACGGTGCATGGGTCAACACGTGTTTTAGTGCATCAAAATATTTCTCAGCTATCTCATCCCAAAAGAATGGAGCATTCTGTTTCAACAACTGGGTAAAACCGTTTGTGATCTCGGCGTAGTTAGGAATGAATCGTCGTAGAAAGTTTGCTTTCCCTTGCAAACTTTGGAGTTGGTGAAGAATCAAAGGAGGAGGCAATTTGATAATGGCTTCAACCTTCGAGGGATTGACACGAATGCCAGCTTTCAAAACAACAAACCCCAACAATCGACCCGTTTTGATACAGAAAACACACTTGTGGGGATTCAACCTAATCCGATAATGCCTACACCTCATAAAGATTGCGCGTAAATGGATGAGATGATTAGCTCGATGTAATGAATGAGCAGGCAAGTCATCGAGATAGGGTTGCACAATGTGCTTAATATCATGAAAAGCATAAGACATGGCCCTCTGAAAAGTTGCCCCGATGTTCTTAAGCCCAAAAGGTAATTTGCAATAAGCAAATGTCCCCCATGGACAAATGAAAGCTGTTTTTGGTTGATCAATAGGTAGAATATTGATTTGATTGTATCCGGAAAAACCATCCATGAAGGAAAATATTTTGTTGCCGGCATAATCATCGATGATTTGATCGATATAGGGAGTTGGGTAATTGTCCTTTGGACAGGCTCGATTAATGTCCCTATAATTGATACATATTCTTATTGTCCCTTGCTTTTTGTTAACAGGAACAATATTCGATACCCAATCCGTTAACGAGATCAGATAAATGAAACCTGCTTTGAGTAATTTTTCAATTTCTGCTTTAATTGCAGCAGCTCTCTTGGGTGGAATCTGAACGAAACATGCCAGACGGGTTTAGCATCCGGGGAAGCTTGGAATTCATGAACAACAATGCGGGAGTCAATTCCAGGCAATTCTCATATGACCAGCAAACACGTCGCGGAATTCTTGAAATAGGGCCTATATGTTTGTTTTCAATATTTCCGTACAAAGCACCCCTATATGAACGTTTTCAACAATTCCAGGCTTAACCGAAATGTCAAGAGGAATAGTTCAAGAAATATTTCCCAAGTTTAACTCTGAATCAGGATGTTTCATTGGATTCTAAGCTTCCTTGACATATTCAGTCGTAAAAATTGAGGAAAAATCATTTTCAAAACGATCACTCTCGAGTAAGAACGAAGATCTATGATGAAGATTTTCCCATGGTAAATCATCGACACATAGGATTTCACGAATTTGCTCATCTGTATGAACAAGTTCAGAAAGCGTTATTGAATCCAAGTTTGATGTTGAAGGTGATTCCTCATGGACCACATTCATTAAGTCCATTTTGGTTGAATATGTGTTGGAGAATGACTGCACGGCCTGATACGCAATTTCATATGGACTCAAAGGCATAAGATCACCAAACGAGTCTATCTCAGATTCAGAAGGTATGATCCAAGGATCATCATAAACAATGGTGTCTGATGAAATCATATGAATGGTTGCAATAGAATATGATGCGTTGATAGGAGGAAAAGGAAAAGTTCCCAGTAAACCGGAATCTTTAACTAGTCCTACTCCAACATCCTTATACGGGATAGTCGTTTTACCAACATGCTGAATGCTTTCAGCAGAGGCTAGGTCGGATGAAAAGTATGACAGCTGGTCTAAGGTTACAATCTTCCCATTATGAGGGAACTTTATAAGCCGAAAGACCGATGAAACGACAGTTGTCATAGCGTAAGACCAACTACGACCCAAGAGAAGGTTGTAATCCAGAGGGGCATCAACCACCTCCACATCTAGATTAACAGTTTTACCTTCAACCCCTATAGGCAAATCCTGTAGAATGCCAAAAGGATGAAACCCACGGCCATCAAAGGCCTTTAGAATCGTCAGGGATTGATTTAACGAAGGAGAACCAAGCGATCTCCAACATTGTATCGACATAATACACATTGAGGCTCCCTCATCAATCATAGTCCTATGAACAGGTTTGTTTTTTACTATCACTGGAATCTGGACAGCCATTTGATGAGGTAAGCATGGTGTACTATTTTGTAGATCGAAAATTACAAGGTTCGAGTCCTGAACGTCAACAACTCCTATAGCCGACAAAAGTAATTTACGCTATGCTGGACATGATTGCAGCACTTCCAAAGCCAGCATCCCTGAAGGTGAAACAGCTAAATCTTCAACGATGTTATAGTTCTGAGCCGCTCTCGCATGTGGATTGAGAGCCGACTTTCAAAGTATACCCTTGGCGGGTGGTTTGATTACTAAGTCTGGATTAGATTTCTCGATTTGTAGTGGATCGGAACTGGGAGCTGAGGTTGATGGGTTAGAACGAGAAGATTTTCTTCTTTACCATCAACAGGACTTTTGCTTCCATAATCTTGCGATCGAGTCGCAATCCTAACATGGGACATCATCAGTATGGGTTCTTCATTGGCATTTGAGGATGAACCTATCATCTTACTGTCTTGATTTGGAAAAGGATCCTTCAAAACAGCAGGAGTTAGGGAACCTTTGACAATTTTCGCAACCTCTGCACGATGAGGGCAGTCTCTTGTAAAATGCTCTTCATCACAAATGAGACAAGGATAACGAGGTTTGCTTTTCTCATCAGTTGATTCCGCTTTTTCTGGTTTCTCTTTTGAATTTTTATCTGTTTTATTTTTCTTCTTCCCTTTCTTCTTGCCACCGGATTTTGGTTTAGTTGTAGATGACTCTACAACATGAATATCCGCGGAAAGTTCCACGGAAGAATCTCCTGTCGGGGAATCTAGCAAGGTTATGATAGGAGAAGAATTCTTGGAAGACTTCTTCTTACTTTTGGTATTAACCGTACCAATCATACCGTCAGCGGCATGAGACCCTGAAGGAGCAACAACGATTTGATTTTGTTTGGGTAGGCCGGGGATCTTCTCGTGTAACATACCTGACTGAGTATAAAATAATTCAAGGTACTGTGCTTGAGCAATGACTTGCTCTTCAGTAACTACTCTGGCTTTAGCTACATCCTCAGTGATCTTGGGCAGCAAAGATTTTACAAACCATTCAGCTAAGATCTGATCCGGGATATAAACTTTCACTAGACGCCGTCGACGTCTCCATTCATGGATATGACCTGAAATATAAGTGGACGTTGACTGATTTAACGAAGTTAATAGTTCCGTGCCACTGTCATATGTGACTGGCAACTGAAAATGAGTTAAAAACGAGGTAGCTAACTGACTAAAGTTATAAAAAGTGGCTTGCGGTAACTCGATGTACCATTTGGCCGCAAGACCAATTAGAGTGCGCTGGAAAAGTCTTAAACGGATTGAATCATCTGAAATGGAATTAGACACACACCAGAGGTGATAAGTCATCACATGGTTCGACGGGTCTTCTCCTGGCTTACCTTCAAACTTAGGAATATCACTAGGCAACTTATTTGGCATCGGCAGCCAATACGGAAGATAGTTAATTGGATCGTTCGTAAGGCGCGATAAATCAGGCAAGTCCAAAGTTGCGATAAATGGTAACTGACGATTAGGGTCCCTAAAACTCTGGGTCGTCAGACCAGCCCCGGGAGGAGGATATACAGGATAACTAGGAATTGGAATTGCATTTGGGATATTATATCCTCCTGGAAAACCAGGATTAACCAGACCGTACTGGGGTTTTTGAGGTTGTTGATATGTATACCCAGGGTACGGTTGATACTGATAGACTGGTTGCTGCACAGCAGGACCGAATTGGTACTGTCCTTGGTACGGTTGTTGAATAAATTGAGGTTGACTTGTGACAACCGTACTTAAACCAGGTTGTCCTACAGGCATCTGAACCGAAGTGTGGACCGTGGGTTCAGAATGAGGTAAAGATGTCTGAGGAGTTGATACAGGAACAGTAGAAACCAGAGTTGTCGATACTCCAGAAGTAGGTGGGGTAGATGGAACAGATGTTGCAGCAACCGTTTGAGGTGGAGTACGAGGCATACTAGGCCCAGGCTGAGAAAATACAGAAGGTGAAGAAGTTTGAATAGTAGACTGGACAGGTTGCTGGGGTGAACCAGAAACCAAGGGTTGTCCAATTTGAGATAACAACTGTACATTTGGTTGCAAGACCTGTTGGGATTGAGATGGATCCCACACTACATTCATTCCGGGGTATGGACCCATAACAGGTTGATAATATTGAGGACCATAACTAGGTTGAGGATAGGATTGATAATTCAACGGTGTATTTCCAGATCCTTGAACATATGATTGACCGGAAGGTGGTTGGTAACCTTGGGTTGGGTACTGACCTTGGGGTTGATAACCCTGAGGCACGTACTGATACTGGGGTTGACCTTGAGGTACATATTGATACTGGGGTTGGCCTTGAGGTACATATTGATACTAGGGTTGGCCTTGAGGTACATATTGAGTCTAGGGTTGACCTTGAGGAACGTATTGTCCCGTAGGTATGTAATGTCCTTGAGGTTGCCCCCCAGGCGGAATTTGGGTACCTTGAGGCTGCCCCCAGGTGGAAATTGAGTACCTTGAGGTTGCCCCCCAGGCGATATTTGAGGATTTTGAGGCTGCCCCCCAGGCAGTGACTGGCCACCTTGAGGTTGAGGATTAGGAATAGCACCTGACATCATGAGAATATCTTCTACACTCAACGGCTTAGTACCATTATTTCCAGTTAATAACCCTTGTTCGATAGGTTGAGGAGATGCTCCCGAAAAAGTACCAGAAATTGACTGATACCCAGCGGGAACAGAAGGACCGTCGTACAAAAAAGGTTCCGGAGATTGAGAAATCATGGACGACTGTCTTGACATATTTAATGGAGGATAAAAACCTCTAGGTGTTGGGTGATAAAAAATACAAGGTGGTGAAAAACTTAGTCCCGGGTTTTCCAAAAAATTAGTCAATGAAAGATACCAAGCACTGCTCCTAGGTGAACTGTAAAATATTGATTCACGCTCCCTAGATCTATAACAGGTCTATCTTCAGGGATAGGGATGCCTTCTTCCTTTTCCGGAATAGCAAGTTCTTCAATAGCTATTAGTCCAGAAGGAAGATTTTGGGTAGTTATTCTTTCTACCCTAGGTGAACTAGGACCACTAGAAGCTGGAGAGGCAAACCCTGATGTTGGAGTAGCAGCAATGTCAGTTTCGGGTTCAGATATTTTAGGTTCTTCACCTCTATCACTTGTAGATGAAACACTACCAGTAACTTCGGAAACAGACACAGACTGTGGATTATAATCTGCTACTAACGCGTGAAAATCAGGATGTACCACCAAAGAAGACTCTCCTTCTTCAGGTGACCCAACTCTACTGTCTCTAGGAGTTACCAGGGCTCGTAGCCCTTCAGGCTAGCTCAGTGAAAACTCAGGAGGCTTGCCCCGAAGTCTACGGGACTTCCTCGGTAATTCAGCCACGGTTAAAAATTTTAACTACTCCACACGAAAACAAAGTAAAATCTCAATGAAAACCACCTAAAGCCTCTAAAGAACCAAACAAATTGAAACACACACCTAAAGAATCTAGGAGATCAAACCACACACAAACAGTAACTTTCCATACTGAAAACACTAGTTGGTGATGAAATCCAACATCGCAGAGTTCAATACAGAAATAGCGGTTGGAACAGTTACCCCGGCAACCTGCTTAATGAATAGACTGGCACAACTTTCTCCACTAAACTGTCTCGAGTGAAGAGAACCCCCCAGAAAATCCAAGTGAGTCTAGCCGACGTCTGCTCCAGGTACAATGGGATCTTCCCACCACCGTCACCTTAGGAAGAATCCTATAGAATATGGTCACTATGGTTACCAATGGAAACAAATATACCTGGGGGAACAGTTTACGATCTGATACGCACGCAAGGGCAGAGTAGTAAGCTCAATCCCCTTGAAGGCTCCTTGACATAATCCAAGGTTTACCAACAAGTGACCCCAAGCTCCTCGATAATGGTTAATCCGAGGTTTACCATTTTTAATACGTGAATATCTGGCGTCGTTCCCAATGAGGAAGGATTGATTCCCACACTGGTTCGAACACGATCTCGTGCTTCTCCTTTAAGAGGAGCTTTCCCAGAGCATAGATGTAACAATTGGATTTCTATCCTACCACAAGATACAGCTACTTGTTTTTTTTACTGTCTTGGAGAGTTAATTACTCCCTACTCCAAGACACTAGCCTAAGCTATGTTGATGTAATAGAGCCCTAGAAACAAAAAGATTACTAGATTGATTTTACTTTAAGCGTTATTTTTATTGGTTTTTGATTAAGTCAAAAGGTGATGGAGATGAAACTCGTGGTGTGAAGACTCGACTCAAAATCATTAAAAAAATGCACTTAAGATGATTAAGCAATCTTTTCCCTTCAATGAACTTCTAGCTAGGAATGAGTTTGAGAATGCAAATGCTTGTAAACACAAATCTTTCTTAACAAACAAATTAAAAGAAGAGTTTTTGTCTTTTCCAATGCACTCAAAACGAGACAACTAGTTATGTTCACAAAAAGTTCCCTTTTCTTTCAAACGTTCAAATGCTACAAAAACAAACTTTTTCCAAAAGAGATTTTTTATTTTTATAAAACATTCAAAACTATGGATAAAGCAAATCTTGAGATCTACAAACTATAAAAAACTATTTGAAGTAAAAGCTTACAAAATGTCTTTTTCAAGGATGTTTTACTTGGCTATAAGCAAACTAAGGACCAACTTGTCCAGAATCACAACTTAGTCAAAAAACAACCAATTTTTGTTTTCTTTTGTAAAAATGAAATCCAAACTTTTAACACAAGATTTTTCGAAGTTTCGCTAAGAGAAAACACAAGATGGATTCCTCAACAAAGGTAGATTTTACAAATGGTCAGACTCATAAGAAGGCCAGTAAAAACCAAGGTGGTCTGAGGCTTCTACCGCTTCTAAGCTCTGAGCTACTACATGACCAAAATGAAAATCAAGACCGACAACCAAAACTTCTAGGAATTTCACCTAAAACCCTAACACCAATGGAATTAACCTAAGGAAAGTTCTCAACAAGTCACATGTAGGTCTGGGCAGAGGATAACAACATCTAAACAAATACTAAACTGACTGAAAGAGCAAAATTTAAATTTTTCAAAATTTTAGAAGGGTTCGCGGGCCCACAGTTCACACAGGTGCATGCACGCTCTGTGTGAAAAGCAAACATGCGTATAAGTACGCAGTGTGTTGCAAGCAGAGGGTTCGGGCTTCTCCTAAAGCTATGAAAACCAAAAATAATCCTAAATGTACTAAATCCACCCAATTCCACACACAACAAGCCAAAAACAGAAACAAAAACACAAGTTTCTCAGGTCAAAGTAAAAACAAGGAAAACAATCAAATCCCCATAGGAGTCGCCATTTTGTCACACGGAATGAGTCGAGGTTGCGGACAAGATCGACCTCCCTAGTATCTAACAATATCTAGTGACAAGCAAGCCAATCAAAAACTATCTTTCTCTAAATATGCAATTAAAAATAAAGGCAAACAAGTGTTTTAGGCCTAGCTTTGGTCCAATGCAAGTTTGTGGAAGCCTCGCTCCTTTGTTCCAAATGAGCTCCCTTGTAGCAAGCAAGTCTGCAAACATAAACAAGCAACCAAATTAAATAGCACCTGAAAAGTCAATATCATAAAGCATATCCATCATAATGATCAAGGAGATTATGAAACAAACCACATAAGACAATTTGTTGAGAAAAATGAATCTGATTGTATTAATTCAAATCAAAGAAGAACTTTACAACCTGTGCCTTGATGTTGTACAAGCTCCTCCCAGGGTCCGACAAGAAGTCTCCTCTACTTTGACAAGTTTCACTCACTTCCCAATGAAGACAAAAGGTATGTGATCCCTCCTCTCAAGATTAACTAGGAAGTCTCAATTCCATCAGCATTTACCCTTAAAAATGTTCAGCTTCTAACCTCCCTAGCAACCAGCCCAATGCCTTAATTTATAATACAATGGAGGGAAGTTACTAGGTCCTCCTTCAAAGGGATAAATCCCTCCTTCAAAGGGATAGCTCCTCCTATCAAGGGATTAGCTCCTTCTCTTTTGGGATGCATGAACTACCTTGGAGCGAACAATCCACGTCAAAATTACTTCTAGAATAATCTAGAATCAACCCAAAGTGAGTTTTTTAGAATAAACTTGCGCCTTTTTGACTTTCACAGGGGTCTGCACCCACCCCTTTACAGACAGAGCGGGTAGATCCGCAGGTAACATGAACAAAGGGTGCGGGACCGCAGGTAAGAGTGAGAGAAAGTGCGGAACCAAAGCTTTATTGATTTTTAATGTCTTTCTCTCATTTTCAAAGCTTGACATGAAGAGCTGAGGTCTGAGACTTACTTAGGAGGATAGTATAAGTGATGATAGACCTATACTGACTGCAAATAGTCATGGTGACGATATTTTTGTGTAACAGGTTTGGTTATAACTAAAGCATGATCTATCACCATCCACATTGCCCAAGATTCTAAAATATGTATAGCCACATTTACATATTTGAGTGGGAATGACCCTAAAATTTGTAGGACGAGTTATTTCAACCACAAAACGTGGATATAAATGTGGTTCATCCTTTTCCTCTAGTCATTGAAAGATTTGACAAGTTCATCATCTTGCTTTTAGCTCTTCATACGTTGTAGAAATAAAAAGGCCATTTTATCGTAAAGCAAAATTTGTGCCAGAATATGCCTTATCATTTACGGAAAAAACTTATAATAAGACTTCAATAATTAATGAATAATAATTAATTAATTTTGGGGAACTTCATTCTAGACATTGGTAGATGGTAAAGTATTGTGGATATTTGAGGTTTATGTCAAATCTGTGTTGTGTGTTAAATATTTAAACTAGCAATTGCCCCTAAAGGTGCAAAGGTACACCAAAGGAATAAACAATTTGGGAAGATCATCTCGCCATGAAAAATTCCCACTACTAAATGTATGCACATAAGGTCTACCAAACTCTCCAATGCAAGCACCACGAGGCGAGCCCATTGCTCACAAACTATGCATGAATTCAATCTGTTGACATACCTTTCCCTAGGTGTGTTACACCTGAATAGTTTTCTTTTCTCTACCACATGCTGTTATTATTCCCAGATTTCCACCAGGGTGCAAGAGTGATCTTTATCGAGGTCCAAGAGCCCAATTACTTATTCCCCAAGTTGCACAATGCGTCCTCCTCTGAGGTTCCACTACTTTAGTTGACGCTAATTCAATGTTCTAGTCTGATATCTTGGAAATGAAGGGTAGGTCTAGGATTACTTTCATTTCATTTGAAATGTGCATGCTAATGGTGTTAAGGTTTTCATGGCCACATTTGTTGTCTTGGATAATATCAAAGTCTCAGGTGGAGTTAAAAGTAGACATGGCGATTGGATCTGCTTTGAGCTTTGGGGTTCCAATGGCATTTGGAGGGCCTCATGCAAATTTTTTGGATACTTCACAAGAGTATAAGAGAATCATGCGAATACAATGTAGAGGAGAAATTAAAAGAAGTAAACAAAAATTCAACCAGAGGCTGCAGCCACTCTTAAACTTACAGATACAATTAACTGAATAATTTATATTTCATGTGAACACATTGCCGCCAAGGCCTGGAAATAAAGATTTAAATAAATTATAATCCATTCCAAAGTAAATGAAATCTGGACTAACATAAAATTTTGAAAAGCAAATTTTTAAAACCTCTTTCCATCATAAATATAACTGCAAATGATCTTTTGAGGATTCAAATTCTTCAGTATCGCATTCACATTGGTGAGATGAGTGTTCTAAGCTTCTATTTTCTATGAAATCAAGCATCATGGCCTCCATA
This sequence comes from Pinus taeda, assembly GCA_000404065.3. Taxonomy (NCBI): domain Eukaryota; kingdom Viridiplantae; phylum Streptophyta; class Pinopsida; order Pinales; family Pinaceae; genus Pinus; species Pinus taeda. The sequence continues at coordinate 197,574 of APFE030183462.1, read as the reverse complement.
TTGTGTTCCAAGTTATCATTGGGGTCTTGATGCCAAAGACCACAATGTGGATCTAGTTCCCAATATTTGAAAATTTAGTTTCGAATCTTGAAGGGTGAAAAGAGAGATAAAAGGAAATATCTCAAAGGCCTTTGAAGAAAGATATGAAATACAATATCTCAAATGTCTTTGGAGGACACTTACCAAAGAAACAAAAACACCATATTCAACACAGTCTGTGTTCCAAATCTTCAACGTAAATCCTTTATAAGAGTTTTCGAAAAAATCCTCGATCATCCTTTTCTTTAAGTGTTAATGAATCACTGAAAGAAACATGAGTCCATTTTTTATACATAGAATAATTGTTTTCCTTTAAATAACAACCAACATGTATCCTTTTGATTATAGAAGAAACAACTTTACTATAGTTTCAAATACATGGTCATCATAATTGCCAAATTTGGTCGGATTTATTCTCTAATGTCCTTAAATGGATCCTCGCAAGCCAAGTAGAAACCAAGCGATGAAATTTATGAAGACTTTGAATTTCAGAACATTAGAGAAAAGATTAGCTTTGATGACACAATAAAATCAAATGAATTTGTCACAATGTACAATCGATTTGACAATAAATGCAATATTTTACAATAATGATACCTAAGGCACTTATTTTCAAGAGATGTGCCCTAAGCTAGGGTAAATATGTATGGATATGTAGTAATTCATCAATGGCGAGGCTACATAACTGAGGGTAAATATGTATGAATATGTTCATCAATGGTGAGGGTAGATAAGTGAGGGTAAATATGTATGAATATGTAGTACATGTAGTTCATAATACGCAACCCATGTATAATCCTACAATTTGATTAGGAGCGATGCAACAAGACAAAGCAACACTTCTTGCAACACAAGTTAGATCAAAACTTCTTTCAAGGTTTTTTTAAACGAAAAATACATGTGTTGGCATACAATTTAAAAATGCTTCTATTTTCCAGCAAATCCGCCATCGAAAGCTTGGGCTCATCATTACCATACTTTTTGCGAATGATAAAAATGATCATCAACTCTACCTATGACAACTCTTTGTTAAGAATGTAAAAAATTACATATGTCCTATTATCTTATAATCAATAATATTTTCAATTAAAACTAAACAATATCTATACTTATTATAATGATGATAATTTATTTTTAATTTTGAAAAAATACATGTCAATTAAAATTATACCTCCCTCCCTCTAATAAAATACATCTTTCAATACAAACATGCAAGCAACTCTTCCTTCCAAGACAAATAATACACATTGTTAAATTTACACCAGATGATATCTCCTCCAGTGAACCTTCTCTACAATTTCATGAACGAAAGACGTTGAAGCTCCTCAAGCAAGACATCGACGTTGATTAAATAAGTGGTCATTGTTATTAGTCTTTCGATAGCATTAGGACTCTTCATCGATCATAAATTATCATTAAATATCCCTTATAAAAAATTCTAAGTCAAACACAAATTTAATAAAATGAATATTTACAATAAAATAAAAAATACTATGAGTAAACGAAACATTTCAACCATTGTTCCTGAGAAATGGAGTGCTGACTGAAGACCAAGAACGAGATGTGACATGGCGAGAAGAATTAACCAAAGGTTTAGAATAAGATGCGGTCCATCACCTATTGTCTTTAGAAATAATGTTTGATGTTTCCTTCTATGTTGTTGTCGTATAATGAACGCGAGTGCAAAAGAACAACTGAGATACTTTGCTTTCCATTAATTTCTTAATTCATTTAATTGATCAATAATTGATCAATTCTCATATATTGGGAATCTATCTATACAAATTTGCATAGGAACACCTTCGGTGTAAATATATTCTGTGTTACATTATTTCTCTATAAATTTTCATACTTAAATGAAAACATTTTTTTAATGTCAATATTAAAACAAAAGGAAAAGAAAATTTGTCATTAAAGTAATTATATGCTAAAGTACATATTTTTACTCATGCTTAGCAAAAATTTACATGATGATTAAATGTTTAAAATGCTATTTTAGTTTTTAATCCCTATAAATGAATATGATAACTAATTGTTGCCAATGTTAGTTTAGCTTCTAATTATGAGAAGGCATCTCTTTAAATAGGAGGTGTTTTTGTTATTTTTTATTTTCTATTATGGGTGGTGGAAGATGTGGTATAATTATATTTATAGTATTTGTAAGGATCTAATTTGAAGTGTTATTGGTAATGGTATGGAAAAAGGTGTATCTTGTAAACATGACTAAGGGTGCACAACAAGTTCATATAATTTAGTGTCGATAATGAGACAATTAGGATGCTTTTTTAGTGGATAGATTAGGAGGTCCAAGGGTATCTTGTGTAAAAGGGATTGGAAACTAATGAGGTGCTGCATAGTAGACTTCAACAAAGAACAACATGACTTGGAAATGTGAGAGATTGTGTGCATTGTATGTGGCAGGGAAATAATGTTGATAAATGCATCAAAGATATCTGAACACTTCACGATGTAGGTACGCTATCTTCATGGAATATCATGTGTTTTATGCTACTTGGATGATAGCGTGGCCTCACATGGGATTGTTAATTGTTCAAGTATGCTTGGCTAAGGTGAGGTGACAATAGTTTTCCTATGGTTGGGTAGTGATGATCTAGCATCTTCTACAGTAAAATAAACACTCTACAATTCCATGCAATTAATGGTTCCTAGCTTGGTTTTAGTTAAGAAGTATCAATGAGGCATAATACAAGTGACACAAGGAATTGATGGTCATGCCCAACTAGTAAATCCATGATTGTGCCACATGAAAACTAGGCTCCTTGAGTGGTATGGGACATTCAAGTGAAACAAAAATACTATCCCTATGAATTTTCTTATTAGAACTATGTTTAAATGTAAAAATGGTGTAAAAGCCTCTTCACACCAACACCCATTTCATTGGAAGAGCTAAGGGGATTGTGTTGATGAGGATGTAAAAAAATTTGAGTTGGGGATATTTTAGGGACGTAGCATAAGGTGGCATTGGTAATAGCATAATGGAGGGGAAATGTGATTATTAGTGCACATTGCGTTCATACAATTTGGTAGCTTAGTGGCCAACTTGTGGGTCATATTCACAAGATAGGTATGATGATGGACTAGCACATAGGCTAGGAGGACCAAGGATGTCATTCCTAGTATGGGTAGATGACCAACAAGGTTCTGAATAACAATCTTTGATGGAGGATGACATGGCATAGAAATGTGATGGATTGTGTATGTTGTTCCTGACAAAGAAATAACCTTGATAAGTGCATCGAAGATATAAGAATTTCTCACGTAGTAGGGACATTGTCTTCATCAAATTTCTATATGGATGATGGATTGTTTGTTTAAATATGCTTGGTTCATGATAGATGACTTTAGGTTGCCTATGGTTTAATGGTGATGATACAAGATCACCTATCGTGAAATAATCACTCTAACATTTTGCATGATCAAAGGTGCTTGGCTTGGGTCCCATAAAGACATGTTAGTTAGTCATATTTTAGATGATACAAGAAATTAAGGTTCATGTACAATTAGCAAGGAATCTTTGTTATGCAGAATTTACAACTGCGGATAAAGGTATCTTCCCTAGACTTAGTGGAATGGTCTAGAACAACAAAAAGAAAAGAATATAAATTTCCCCTTAGAGAAATTAAAGAACGGAAAGAGGCTTACTTTGAATCTATTGCAAGCTCTTCTCTCTTCTCAGCTTGTACCTGCCATTGTACCTCCAATTTATATAATTAGAACCTGCACATACAATCAACACAAGCCAAATATCTATGACATCTATGTAGCATTATTCAATTACTCTATTCAATGGATCAACGAAGCATTGAAATATATGAATGTAAACATAACCTAACACATATAGGAAAATGATATACACTTTGTATTAATATGAAAAGGAAGGAGTTTACAACCAATAATAGAAGATGATCTTGTAGAGGTTTCCCCAAGTTGATTTGCCCTTCCTTGTCATAAATCACATCTCAATGTCACCCTAATGCATGAAGATGATAATTCTCTTAGGTTCAAGGAAACAACATAAGGGTATGATTAGTCTCCAAAATCCAACCTTGATGTTGTAGATGGCTATAGATGTATAGGAGAGTGTGGTAGTTTAAGAATTCTTATCCATTTACCAATCTAGGCTTGAGATCCACTCTTGATGCGAGGATGATCTCAAGGGATAAGAGGTGAAATATACAATTTAGGATCAGATAGGATTCAAAGTTCTTTTCCAAGGTAAATGGTTGAAACAACTCTTGAAAGCTTCTGGAAGAGGAAGCTTCAGGATTATTTTTAATTTTCCTAAATTCTAGAATCAAAACACCCCCAATAAGGGACAAGTTGTTATCGATTAGCACTGGTGCAGAACTGAGTAACCTACTGCTAAATGTAGGTCCCTAAAGGACTAGGGTGCACTGGGTCTTCAAAGCACTGATTGGAGGTAGTCAGACCCAGACACTTAGGGATTTGGAAGAGTTATGATTAGGGTTTTGTGTGGGGATGTTGAAGGTGTTCACAGATGTTGATTGATCCGATTTTTAGACATATTGACCATATGCGACTAAATTATCTATAAAATATTTGCCCCTAAAGCGAAAATTCAGAAATAGTGGCTGATGACTAAAGTGCTTTACCTTGTGACATGTTCGAATCAAGAACAACTAGTCAAGATCATCATCTGTTACAATAAATTTTCATCATGATATCACTGCTGAGGGAGGTGTACCCATGCTCAACAAATAAGGTAACATTACATGTACGATGATCAATAAGTCATGTCCACTAATGAAAACATGTGGGTCAACGATTGGATGACTATTTGTATGATCATAGCCATCATGATTTGTAATCTTGCATTAGTCCAGAAATCGCAGCCCAAATGGATGGAATTAGATCTAGGGTCTTCTGTCTTGTTCACTCTATCGTTCAATGTACGATTCTAACCATGTGAATGAAGGAGTTGGAGTCGAACATGATAGACACCATCTGGTTACCCGCCAATGATGTAAGTTGTTAACAAACATAAGAGAAACCAATGATGATGCTAATGGTTCTCAAGTTACTACAATACAATCTAGATGGTGTGAATGAATCAGTTGAAGTTGAACACTGCATAGAATCTTTTGGTCAAAGGCTAATGATGAAAACCTATCACTCAGAGTGAGGAAAATTTCCATTGATGTATGTAAGCCCCAAGGTACTGAAGGAAGAGTTCCTAAGTCAACTTCCTTGGATAATGAGATGATGTCCATAGGAAGTGACTCATTGTAGGAGGGCCTTGATGTATCCCCCATCAACAATATGAAACAAGTATCATGATTTGGGATAGAATGATGCTGATATGGAACTAGTTCAAGAATGACAAACATGGGATGAAGGAATAAGAGTATCATATTAGATATCAACTGAATGAATTCTCTTGAACACATTGGTAACACTAAATGGAGTTGGAAACATTGACCCAAAACTAAAAATAGAGGCTTTGAAATGGTGTGATGAACTAAAAGACAAGAAGATTTCCCAACCTAACAACCATGGAGATTAAGTGGAAGAGTTTCATGTTCAAGAGCGACTCACTACCATAATAGGTAGAGTATCCCATTTTCCCAATTTTCTCGAACCATTTTTGATTAGTGCCTCTTTATTTTTTAATAAGATTGAGGAGAATAACATATGATTGATCTATAAGTTCATCCTTCGGATGAATCCCTCTAAGTATAATTAACAAACCATGAGAAGGAGTATTATGCTTGATCTTTAATATGAAGTGACCATACGACTTGGAGGGGGTGATGTGGGAATGAGAGAAATACCCCCTTGTCCTATGGGAATGGGAGAACTACTCCCCTGTACTATGGGAATGGGAAGATCATCCCCCTCTGCCATGGGAATGGGAAGATTGTCTCCCTATGTTGTTGGAACAAGAGGATTGCCCCAAATTTCCTTGGATTTTGATGAAATGAGAAGAACCTTAGCAGTATCGAGTTCACTCTCTATGGAAAAGGTATGATCAACTGAAGGTGGATTCAAGTCAACCATCAATCAATGGTTGGTCGGGAACAGACTCATGGGATTCACGTTCAGAGAGAGTGGGATTGACTGGATATGAATTCTAATCAATGATCAAGGGAAAGCTTCTGATAACCAACTGGGAGTCATGTCTGAGAAGATGTAGGGTTTTCCAACACTTTTTAGGCTTCATCCATATAAGGAAAAAGGTTAATGGGATGATTTCCTTCACATAACCTACAAGGAAACTTAACTTTACCCTTTTTCCCATGCATCGTACAATCACTAGTTGAAGGTTTTTCACCAACATGATCTCTAGAAGTTGATGACAAAGGCTATGTGAGCATGTGGAACACACTTCTAATAACTTGGGAATAATAGGAGAATCTCTAAGAAGGTGGTCACCCTTACATAACTTTCAAGGGAATTTAACTTTGTGGGACTAATTGGAAGGTTCCTCCATACTTGTTTCATGGGTAGCAATGGCTACTTGGTTGCCTCCTTGCTTATTTTGCTTCTTCTTAATCTTTCCTTTCTTCTTCTTAGTATCCACATGATTACTAACTTTGAGGATTTCAACAATTGAATAGGAAGAAGAGGAAGAAGAATGAACAAGTGAAGAAGGAAAAGGGTCAATGTTAGGATCAACTTAGGGTTGATGTTGTTAAGGTGGACGAGAACTTGGTTGAGAAGTAGTTTGGACATGCAGAACCATAGGGGTCAGAAACAACCAAAATTACAAACCAATGGTAAATCTGGGAAGGGACAACTTTGCAATATAAGGAGAAATAATATTTCCAAATGGAGGAAAAGGACTAGTATTCCTGTCATAGGGGTTTTCTTGATTGGTAAACTTGGGAATTGTCTCTATTAATCTCAACCTAAGATCCACTAAGGAGTTGTTGCACGGTGAGGATGTTGTTCTGCTGTCAATTAATTTTAGAAATTAACAACCAAAATAGTTCAAAAGTGGAATAAATAGGAAAAAGGGTTTACCAAGAAATTTTGAAATGGAATATACTAATAAGGCGACTGACTTATTTACCTATGGAGAGGATAGCAACCTAGTGGGGACTTCCAAAATACGCTCGATGGGACGTGGAAGTACAGTTCGTGTTAGTGTTTTCTAATGCATAACTATATGATGAGAGAGTTCCAATATAATTTTCATGAGGGGAGCGCCATCCAATATACCCAAAGGTACGTGGAGAATGGTCTGATACGCTTACATACATGGAACGAGATATCACCCCTGGAATGCAATGCTGGCAAAAAACAACAACTCCTATGTTTATAGATGCCATAACACATAACTAGCCTAGACCTCTAGATGTTTCTGTTAATGTTACAAATTCTCCTTAAGATTGATTTAATAAATTTTAAAGTTTATCTTGAATTAAGTTTTAGTTTTCAAGGCTCACCATGAATTTCACCCAAATATCCTAAAATGAAAGTTAGCATGATGAAATGAAACTTTTATTTTCAATGAAAATCTATGTATGGGAGGGAAGAGGACAAAGAATATGAAACATACAAGATGTAAGAAAAACAATTATTAATCAATTCCCCTAATGCAACTATTCCTAATTCCAATTTCACATACAAAACCCTAGATGCAATCCATGGAGCATAAGATTTTTCTTTTCAAATTAACTTAATCTTCATATGAAAACTAATATATTTTCCTAATCACTGATAAAAGAAACTATTCAAAACGATGACTGAAACATAAATTCCTTCAGGAAATCCAATGATCAAGCAATCAATGTTCTAATGACCTGTTGCCAGGAAAAAAGAAAAATATAAATAAATTCTTATCAATGGCACTCTAAACTAAAAGAAAACAAGATGAGAGATTCTAAGAGACCAAGACACACTCAGGAACACAAAGAGGAACAAATGGAACCAAGTTAATTAGAGAGAAAATCAGAAAAATGTTTTTTTTGCATGAAAGAGGGGTCAATGTAGGTTCAAATAGGCTATCAGTGCTCTGCAACGCAAGTGTATAGAAGGCCAAAGAGTGTTGCAATGCTCTGTTCGTAGACCAGGGGGAGTGCTTATCAAGGGAAAGACAACTTTTGACACAAAAAATTAAATGAAGCTTAATGAAAGGTCTTCCTAGGACCAGTTCAGACTGAGTGAGGCACTAGAGGTATGTTGAAGAGGTGTAACAAGGGCTAAGATCAAGGAAACCACTAAGGGAATGAATCTATATCTAGTGAAGTCACCAATTTGTTATTCATAATTAATGACTGTGGATAAAATTATATTCCCTAGACCTAGTGGATTGGTCTAGAACAACAGAAAGAAAAGAATATAAAGTTCCCCTTATATAAATTGGAGAATGGAAAGAGGCTTACTTGGAATCTGTCACAAGCTCTTATCTCTTATTGTCTTGTAAGCTCCAATCGTAGCTTTTATTTATATAATTAGAACCTACACATACAATCAAAATAAGCCAAATATCTATGCAATCTATGCAGCATTATAGAATACTCTATTCAATGGATCAACAAAGCATTGAAAAACATGAATGTAAACATAACACATATAGGAAAATGGTATACTCTTTATATTAATATGAAAAGGAGATATTTTACAACCAAGAATAAAAGATGATCTTGTAGAGGTCTCCCCAAGTTTAATTGTCCTTGCTTGTGACAAAGCACACCTCAATGTCACCGGCCTAATGCATGAAGATGATAGCTCTCTTAGGTTCAAGGCAACAACATAAGGGTATGATTAGTCTCAAAAAGCCAACCCTGATGTTGTAAATCACTGTATATTTATAGTAGAGTGTGGTAGTTTATGAATTCTTATCCATTTACCAATCTAGGCTTGAGGTCCACTCTTGATGGGAGGATGAGCTCAAGGGATAAGAGGTGAAGTCTCTAAAGTAGGATCATATAGGATTCAAAGTTATTATCCAAGGTAAATGTTTGAAACAACTCCTAGAGCTTCTAGAAGAGGAAGATTCAAGATTATTTTTATTTTCCCCAAATTACTAGAATCAACGCACCCCCAACAAGGGACAACCTGTTGCTGATCAACACTAGTGCAGAACTAAGTAACCTACTGCTGAACGCATGTCCCTAAAGTGTCAGGGTGCACTAGGTCTTAAAATCACTAATTTGGGGCAGTCAAACCCATAAACTCAGGGATTTGGAAGAGTTTTGATTATGGATTTATATAGGGATGATGATAAGGTGTTCACAGATGTTGATTCATCTTGTTTGCAGGCCTATTGACTAGATGCAACAAAATGGCCTATAACAATCCTAGTGCACAAAGAAGCTAGGTTGCTTAGGTGGTATGGGTTGCTTGATAAAAAAAAAAAAAATTAGCTTCATAATAGAAATCATCTAAAGTGCACAAATATTTATTCACCCCCATACTTTCATTTGCAACGCATAACACCTATTTGTGCACTTGTTGGGGAATAAGTCCAACTAGAATGATTATATTAAAACATCCCTTGACTTGTCACTTTAGGCATTGACATGTCTTCTCTTTGTCTTCATGTAATATTTTGGATAAACATTATGTTCCCATGTCTTCTTCAAAGTTAAAAGTGTGCAAGCCTCACTCAACCAAACAAGAGGTAGATATCAAGGTAGTGCATCCAAATTGATCTCATTAGCCATAATTATTTAGGAATTTATTTATAAATTTAATTGATCCTGTAGAGCATTAAGTCTTGAGTTTGAGTTGCAATAACCATGATAATTCAAAGTTAAATGAGTGAAGTATGGTTTGGAATAATTGAGGTATATTTGGGGCAATGTGAATCATCCATGTTTAGAGTAGAGATTATGAAGAGTTCACAATGCCCATTAGAGAACTAAAAGGTAATCTATGTTGGCAAAATTTCCAAAGATAAATTTGGGAATAAAATTTTTAGAGAAGTGGGGGATTGAGGGCCAATTAAAGAATTCAAATAAGTAAAGTTGATGTGGATCAAGAAAATGCTATAGAAAATGATTTTGATGCCTAAAATCTACTTGTTTATAATGGCTATGTAGTCTTTTAGGGATTAGTTTTCAAGTTTCATGGGAAATTAACTATTTTGAGAAGTTGAATTGTTGTCATTTATGTTTTTAGTTTCGTGTTGTCCATTATAATTTTAATGGAATAAATGTACATAAAGTTTCCCTTCGATAAATCCCTCTATGAAATTTTAGGTTTGACCCTCCATTTAAAGTTTCATTTAGCTGATAGTGTGTGTATCTATATATGTATTTGTCTTTTAGATTAATACGAAAGACAACCTCATATCAACATGGATCACAAAATTATAATATCTAGCATCATATATCTATATATATCTATATATCTATATATATATATATATATATATATATATATATATATATATATATATATATAATATATATATATATATATATATTATATAATATATATATATATCTATATATATATATATATAGATATAGATATATATATATATATAACCAGCCATAGTTTGTTAGAACATAGTTATGCTTTGAGTGACTTGTATGTTGTTTAAAACCTTGGATGGTTTATTTTTCAACAAAACTACGCTTTGGAGTAAAATGTTGTGATAAACCATGTAGCGAATTAACGTGTATATTTAAGAAGAAAAATCTTGTAATAAATAAACACACAAAAAATGCATATTGTATTAAAAAAATTGGGTACACTATAACAATACACGGTTACAAATCTAAACAAGAGTGGATTTCCTTCACTGAAATATTTTCTTTCATTGTTAATTATATTTGGCCTTTGTTTTTACTTGTTCTTGTAATTTTGTTGTGCATTTTTATTCCTAGCAAGAATTTTTTCTACAAACAACATGTAACCTTGAAGCATTAAATTATGTATAGGTGAAAATTTTATGTTTTGAAATATTCTTAAAAAACAAACATTAGGTTTCTTTTGTTGAAGTCACTGAGTAAAGGGGATATTGTGTCAATTGTAATTGATTAAAATTAGGTTTAAAGTTGACATAATTGTATGAAAGAAATGTTTATTTTTTTCATTGTTTGAGATAAAAAAATTGGATTTTTAGGAGCTTGTCTATGTACTTATATTTTGATAGTTGAAGTAAAACTCAACCATTTGATGTTCGTTGGGTTTATCTTGGGTGGTTGGGAGGAATGATTTTTATCCTCCCCACCCAATGTTTGATTCTCAGAAGTGACATGTTGAACTCATATTGAGCATAATATTTAAATGACTTTGATCCTTATTATTGTATGACCTTCAACCATAAAGAATATCTCACCCTTGCCCACGGGATGGAAAGTGGGGTGCTAGGGAGGAATGATTTTTATCCTCCCCACCCAAGGTTTGATTCTCACAAGTGACATGTTGAATTCATATTGAGTATATTATTTTGATGGCTTTGATCCTTATTATTATATGACAGTCAACCAAAATAATATCTCACCCCTGCCCATGGGATGGGAAGTGGGGTGCTAGGTTACATGCAAAGGAAAAACATCATTAATTTGACATGATTATCCACCTTGATTGGTAGATTAATTCAAAAAAAGTAATTAGTTTCAGCAAACAACATATTTGTTGGCCTTCAATCACAACTTTAGGTATTTTAATCCAGTTGATTGAAAATCAATATTTAGTTTTATTTTTAACATACATCCCTAAAATTAATTTAGAAAAGTATATTTCAACACCTTATCTTTTTTACTGAAAGTCTTCAGAACATCTTGAACCACAACAGAATTTTAATAATACTTTCTATATAATTAATAATTGCTATATAATATTAATGGATTTGATCCAATCCTAATAGACACATTCCCTTCAAAACATTTTAACATGCATATAGTTTGTAATTAAGCAGGATCCCAGTAAAAGTGAGCTTAAATCCTTGTATTTTTCTTCATTTCATCGAGTCCTTTCATTAAGTTTCATTCAATGTCGTTATAGAGTGTCTGGAAAATGGAAGAGCATGTAACTTAAGCAAATGATAAAGGATATTCTTATTCTTAGGCAAGATGTATCCTAGTCAACTTCTCTTGACTGTTAATTTTTAATATAAAGATTGTATCATCCTTCGGAACAAATACATCCCAACACATCCCTTGTTACATAATATGCTTCTAACTAAAATCTTACACCTACCCTATGTCACATAGCTAGTTTACACTTGTTTTTTCTTGCCTTTTTATTCTAATTTTTCTATGTAAACAACGTAGAACAAATAACATGATCATAGGTTCAATTTGTTTCCTATATATTTATGTTATCACTCCAATTTCTCTCATATTTTATGTTTAAGTGATTCTAACTAGAAACACCAAAATTCTACACTAATGCCACTCAATGCAGTTAAGAAAATGACTAGTTTGTTTTTTCAAAGAAAATAACCCATAATTTCATTCATATTAAAATCATGAATTTACATTTTCCATATACACTTCAAGAGTGTATTCATGTATTACCCCAATCAAGCATCTTTACATTAAGATATCACCTGAGGATGAAACATATACAAAAAGATTGTACATTTTGTCATTCCACAAAAACCTGTAAAAAAGGAATAATATACCACCAAAAATTGTTGGAAAATTTATAAATCAAACATAAAAGCTAATATGTCCATGAGTGATAAAAAAGGGGACTAGAAGAGTATCAAAAATTATGTAGCCATCCCAATCCAGTAGATTACTACACTGTTGGGAGAAAGTAATAACAATAAATATCAAATAAATGCATAATTGTCCATATGCATACAAAATAGTAGGACTATCCATGAACATCAACAAAAAAACACAACTAAAACAAGAGTTGTAAACAAAGCCAAAATGGATATAAAATAAATATGTGTTGATCCATGTGTAAAAAATCTAAGTTTGCATTTGGTGCATAGCTTGGATCCCTGAAACAGTGATCAAAGTATTTATATGACTAGTTGTAACCTATTCAATTACAACCCAAAGTTTCTTTTCCAAAAGGAGACCATCTTAACATGTGAGCATGAAAAAAATATGAAGGTATCAAATATACACTTGATCTCCTTTAAAATAGGAAATAGATAGATGTTACTGCAAACATTAGTGTTATTGATCCAGTTAATAGATAAGATTCATTCCCCGAATATGTGTAACTGTGTGCAACCCTTCTCTTTGGCAAATAAAAGTAAGTTTTTGTAGGCCAAAAGTTCCGATTGATTATTTGTGCTAGGTCCCAACCCAATTTTGACTTTAAAACTATGTTCTAGAGAAAGGAATAAGATAAGCCATCCTCCAATGTTATGAACATTGTTGATAGAGGCACCATAAAAAAAAGTCCTACAACTTAGAAGTATCAATGCTTTTAGGAATAATCACTCTAGGGGCTCTAATACCTTTTTCCTCAGGGTAGTGACATAAAATGGCCAACGCCTCATCTACAGTGTACACATGAAACAAAATATTGTCATGGAAAATTACTTTATACCCCAAAGAAAGAATGAAGGATAGATATTTGAATGGATGACAACTAGGGTTGGCACACTAGGTTACCATGAAGAATCTAGAACCACCCCTTCCCAAGGAATAGAGTGTCTAAGAGCAATGCTATAGACCTTCGATACTTGTTGTTAGAAAGGGTAAGCCATAATATATGAATAAACACTATTTTTTTTAACATAATGAATACCAACCAGGCACACACATGAACCTTCTTTGGAGAACATCCTAGGTGGGAACCTTCTTCATCATAAGACAACATATGAATAATTTTATTTTGGGGGAAATTTCACTGTCCATACCACCTTCCACCACCATTTTTTCTCTACTTCCATTCTATCCTCCATAAGAAAAATGAATCCCATCTTTGGAGTGTAGGATCCAGAAGGGGAATACACAAAAAAGTTAATTAGTTCTATAAGTCAATCTAATGTGACCATTAGATAAATATTGTATGTACTCCTACCATGAAACTCAATATTCCCCTTTTATACCAAGATCCTCATTTGATAGTCATCCTTGTCACCAAATAGATGTAAGATCATGATTAGAAATGTGTGCAAGTTTGTCGTAACCTCTATTTCTACACATATTAGTTAAAGGTGAGGGTAGTAGGTGACTCATGCCACTACCGTGCCATGGATAGAGCCCAAGTCTAACCCTGTCACCTCTACAAACCTACTAGTATAGATCACTTCCAATGATATCAAAAGAATTGAGAACTTCCCTCCAAATGATTGATATATATGATCGTGATTTGTCAAACCTTCTTAACCAATATTCTATAGAACAAGGAGAAATGTACTTATGAATGCAAGTATGATCTTAAAAAAAGATATAGTCAAATGTGATACAATTTATCCCAATCAAATTTTTCATTGAACAAATAAAGGTACTCACAATATTTTCCCATGAACGAGTGTAATGGTGTTAAATATCTTATAATACTTGTACAATATGTGAAAATATATGGATTAAGGAATGGAATGGTCCAAAAATGCTAAATGATCCCCAAAATGGGTAGAAATTAAACACATGCCTACTAAAGTCTCCCTTCTTCACCAATATTGGGTAAATGACCCTCTTTATATTAATTCAAGCACATGGGAGCCCATGACTTAAACTTGGGCATTCCCACTTGACCTAGTTCACTTCCAATACAATTATAGCCTATAAATACGACCCATTTCCATGCATTTAAAATGACTTCTAAAAACCAAAGGTTAGGTTGGGGGAACGAGGCAAAAGAGTAGAGAGAGTGTTTCTTCCTCTCACTTAATCTAACACTGTCATACTCTCATACTAACCATCCCCCTATAAAGTGTCTACACACCATATGAATTATTACTTTTCGATATTCAAATATAGGAGAGCCCAATGGAGAATTAAAGGACACTCCCAAAAAAAAATTGAAGTCTACATGTTGCAAGATCATCCCTGAGTGATATATTTCATGTTATTTTAATTTTATCTTATAATTGAATAATAAATAGATTCTTCTATTTTCCCCTCAACATTATTATTTGAACTCTTTTTTAATCATTAAGATACATTAAATTGATGCTTTAATAGTCGTTATTCATTTTAAGCGGTAAATAGGTTATTTCCATTATTTGTTCATTAATAGTTTAAATTCCAAGTCGTAGTATAAGTTTTAGGTACTCTCATGCACAAAAAACTATTGATCAGTGGTTCTCATTGATGTCAACCCAAGCAGAACCAAGGGCTACATTGACCTTGCATGGGAATTTTGATTGGAAAAATTACTCTATTTTGAGTCAAGGATCTTCTAGATGGATTCTACTCGTCGAGATGTTTTTGTTGATATATGACACACCACATAATTATTCATGGTTTGAGAGATATCCGTGTTTGAAGTTAGTAACCCTAGTTAGTGGGCTAAAACCCTATGGGGTTGTGGCATGGCACTCATAATTTGGTGTGGTCATTGAATAGTCAATAATTAATAATGTCTTTTTGCTCCTAAAATCCCTCCATTTTTCACTTGTTGAGGACCCTCTCCACTCAAGACATTCATATAAATAGTGACCCTCATATCCCCCTCTACTAGGTAGTTTGTGGCTTCAAATAGGCCATGGTGTAATTTCCACTATAACATTTTTGCTACAAAGCTTCAGAAGCGAAAATTAAAACCCATTTGAGCTGAACTCTTGGTGAACAATGTAACCAAATTTCATATCTTGGTTCACTATATTTTCAAAGATATGATCTGAGGAACGTAGGTTTTTTGTAGGCTCCCGAATTCCATGTCAAACAAGTGACGTTGGGAAAATCGTCATAAATTTCTCTCCAAGCATTGGATTCAAATTTTGTAAATAGTTAGAGAAATATTACAGACTGTAGTTTGTTGGGTATCATTTTTAGGGCTGAAGATCGCAACAACGACACGTGGCACTTTGTACAAGTTTGCTCTACTTAACCCATCTATAATTAGGTCATCGTGGGAGATTGGGCATAACTCTTTCTTTAAGAACCCAATATTGATCAGACTTGTGGTATTGGAAAGAAGACTCAGAGGGCTACCAAAGGACGAAATTTCATACCCCGGAGATCCGAAGGTACATAGATACAAAAGATTCAATATCAAGCTCCTAGAAGGCAAGAAAAAGCATGCATTCAAGGATCAATGTAGTAAGGACCACACATTAATAGTCAAGTGTAAGTTTCCTATAACAAGGTATGTATGATTAATGTTTACATTTGAATTTTGAGTATCATCTCTGACATATTTTTTGTAGGACAACGTAAGTATATACAATGTATCGCTTATATATCTATGTCTCTATATGTCACAATTAGTTTTTCAGATGTCCTATTCTTGATACTACACATTTGATGCTACGCCAAGTCTGCTAAATCTATATGATGTTGTAAGTTCATGTTACTTGTCTTGTCATAGGTTATAAAATGGTCTCTGTTGTTGTACTTAGAACTTAGTCCATCACAAGTCTAGGGTCTGTCATTAGTTTTTATTTTATATATCTTTAGGTCAGTTTTGGATATAGTCTTGCATAGAGTCCAGGCCTATATCAAGAGTGGGAGTCTTTGTCTACTACTGTAACAAGTCAATAACAAAAGTGAAAAGAACACTTTAGGTACACATTGTAATTTGTATTTGTATTTATTCATTACCATGCACTTACATGTGTTTTGTAGGTAGAGATAAGTTGAAGGGTAGTTTGTTATGTTTTGGGATTGGTTTCGCCAAACAAATTTTGCATGAAGGTAGAAGAAGATTCAAGTACAACATCAACTAAGAATTCAAGAGCAGAAGTATCAAATCAAAGGAATAATTGCAGTGGAACATCCTTGAAGACATGACAACCATCCAAATATTTTGAAGTATTGTTAAGGCTAAGAGTCATCATTGTAAAGTTGTAAAAGAGTCATCATTGTAAAGATTGTAAAAGAGTCATTTGTGAAAGAGTAATTCTACATAGAATTGAACAGGTAGTGTTGGGAGGTATATGAGTCACCATTGGGATGATGTCATGGTTGAGTTACAGGTCATAGAGTGATTAGGTATTTGATCAAGTACACAGAAATCATTGTACATATTATTGTATCGTGGATTGTTGTCCCTGATTTGGGAATCCATAGTCTTGTCTTATCTCAGTCATTATAAGGTGGCAGGGAGGTGTTAGGGAGGTGTGTGAAGTCGCCTACAGGTTGAAGCCTGTGAACACTTTAGGGTGGTAGGGTGGTGCTAGGGCGAGTTGTGGCTCACTAAGTTGTTGGGGAATCCTTCTAGTGGGAGCTGGAGAATAATCTTTTTCGAGAATTCTAGAGAGTTGTTGCTTTCATTTCAGTTGGGGCTGAAAATTAAAGAATTTATTAGAAAAGTGTTCGGTGGTTTTTGACCCAGAGGAGGTTTTCCACCTAAAATTCTTGTGCCTCCTATGATCTTTTATTTACTCTTATTACTATATAAACAATAATAATAATTGGAGATTAACTAATGCTCTGAAAATATTTATAAGTGCTAATTTATAAGGAACATTGATTCACCCCCTCTCAGTATTTCCAACAAAAATACCATATTGAAAACGTTGACCATACTGGGGAGTTTGAAGCATTCATTCACACTCCTAAATGTTTCTAGGGATATTTTCTAATGAGGAAACCATTCCCTAATTATTCAGATGGTTATGAGAATAGTTGTCCTATTAGTTATAGGACTCACGATATTTCATTGAAAATCAATATTTATTCAACATCCAACTAATTTATGAAGCTTTCTAGGAATATTCAACTTTTACACTACTTATAAGATAATCTAGACATGTTTCTTACCTAATTTAACTATGTATAAGTTAAGAGTAACTTTAATATTTAGTTAATGGAAAGATCCATTTATTGTATTTACACATTCTAGCGCATTTACTTCTCATGTTTATATTTTCAACACTCCATGAATTTTCAATTTTGTTTATCATAAAACTTATGCACACATATACTGACATAAAGGGTGTTGGATTACATGCACATTACCTACCATTTATGAGGATTTCTATTTATAGTAGCTTGTATTTTTGGTAGGTGTTGTCCTGTTGATATCTCGCAGTGATTAGGTAGTGACAAGGAAATGACATGGCATCATAGAGCACTAGCATGGTCTTATCCATTGGCCTTACCTATTATCCTTATCCTCCCCTTAGATAGGTGGGAAAATATCCTTAAGTAGCCTTCCTATTCTTGGAGTTCACCTTATCCACTCATCTTATTACAGGATATGTTATCACTCCAAAATTTCTTCGAAGTTGCCAAAAAAAAGAAATGATAGAGGTAACCACTAACCACTTTTGCTGATCAGGACCTAGCCTTCCTAATCTTAGAGAGGGCTCTCTCTTTATGATTTAAATTTTTTTTAGTTAATTAATTTTAGGCTAGTTATGGTTGTGCTTGGGTTTTTTATTTAAATTTGGGTGGTGGGATCACTTACTTAGATGAAAAGGGTTGTGTTTTACAATTGGGCTATGGCATCAAATGTTAGACAAACAAGACTGGATTAAGCTCTAAAAACAGTGTCTAGAGGGCAAGATAGAGGAGTTACTGCAGATCTCAAAGGCTTGAAGGTGAAATTGTTTCGAATCAGATCTAGGGAGCAATTAAGGGTTCCCTAGGCCGGATCATGAAGAGAAGTGAAAGAGGTCAACCAAGATGGGAGAGCAATTAAGGGTTCTCAAATCTAGGTATCAGAGGAAAACATATAAATGACTAACTGTGAAAAACAGAGTGTACTTAAACAAATTATGAGTGATATTTCCAGTTAATTCATTCAAATTTAGAAAAAATTAAGTTTATGAAACACATAAGAAGGTAACAAAATCAGACAAAGAAGACACTTCACTGCAATAGCTCATCTCATGAATCCTCTAGTGTAACATTTTTATTACTTGCTCTAGTCTGTTGAATTGAAAGTGGTACAATCACCATTAGGTTTAAGATCAAAATACCTCTACAAATGTATAGAAATCCACCCTCAATACTTCAAATTTTGAAGTATTTATACAAAAAGAATTTACAAAATATCTCAAACTGCATTGAGAACTAATCTAGGAAAAGGAAATATCTTCGTACAAGAAGATAGAGACATCTATTGACTTGATGTTTGTTGTCCCTTTTATTTGGGTTCTTGATCCGGATTTAAATAGGAACGCAATAAAATACAGAGATAACCATATACACAAAGATGCAGCGGAAATAATGCTTCATTTCATTAATGGAAAATACGGAAATATGCTTACAACCAGAATTGGAAATAAACCAGCTAGGGCGATGGTAGCTTATCTCTGAGAAGAGATGTGCGGCTACATGTCTTTGAACTATTCCGAACTTGTGTTACAATGAGGCTCGAAGGCCTATTTATTATTGAGAAACAATGGAAAACCCTTCACATTCCAAAACCGACCCTTAGAAGATGAAACGCCAAATTGTGGGCCCCGTTTTGGGTAAATTGGTACATCAATTTCCCGGGGTCGTACTTTGGCATACGATCTCCATTTGACATGTATGATAGCTCGTTAGAAATGTCTATCTGAGAACTACCATTGTTGGAACGAGCAACATTGACTCATGTTTCCCCTGGATTCCCCAAAAAACGTCATTTATGGCCTCAAAATGGCTCCAGAAGTTCAGGACCCGAAAAACTGCTAAAAATAGTAAGTTGTGCTACAATTAAGGAAACTAAAAAAGCTGAGAAAGACAATGGTGGGGGTCCAGGTGGACTTGGCAAGTGGCCACCAATATCCACCTGGATCAATAAACCTGTCAGATTTTAGATACCACTACCTTGGAGCCTGTTTTAAGCCATACAAGCTCTTCTTCAACCTGCACACTAGTTTCTCCTTCCCTTTTACCTCATATCCTTGTGGTTGCTGCATATATATCTCTTCCTCCAAATCCCCATGGAGAAAGGTTGTCTTTACATCTAGCTGCTCAAGATGCAAATCTTTCTGCTACTACACTTAAAATAGTTCTGCTTCAAGTCATTTTAACAACAGGATAAAATATCTCATCAAATTCTATACCCTTTTTCTATGAAAACCCCTTCACCACAAGTCTAGCTTTATACCTTTTCTACCTCCATTTTCTTCCTTCATCCTGTAAACCCATTTATTCTGCAATCTTGTTTTACCTGCAAGCAACCTGACTAAGTCCCAAGTTTGGTTATGTGATAAGGATTCCATCTCTTCTTTCATGGCTTACATCCACTTCTTCCTTGTTTCTACCTACACTACTTCTTCATAACATTCTATTTCACCAGAATCAGTCAACAATACATAATATAATGAAGGAGATTATCATTCAGGGGGTCTACTTATCCTGGTAGATATTTTAACACCAATTTTAGGAGTTTGAGGTGCTTTTGTTGTTGTTGTTCTGGTTGTTGATCATTACGGTTTTCAAGCACCTTCACTTTTTCTGTGATCTCATCAAGCACTGTGTATTCTCTATTTTCCTTTTCCTGTTTCTTTTCCTATAGTTGATTCTTATACAAAACATTTTCATTGAATATGACATCTCTAATTCTAATGATTTTGTGGTTTTCATAATCATAAGAGCAAGAACCAAAATCATTAACACCATATCCAATAAAGGTACAATTTTTTATTTTGCTTTAAGATTTTTTCTATTCTCTTTATTAATGTGGACAAAGGCTTCACAACCAAAAGTATTTAAAAATGTGTAGTTTTCCTTTTTACCTATCCATGCCTCCTTTAGAATACCACCATCCAAGGAACTTAAAGGCCCTCTATTTATTAGATAAACAATAGTATCTATAGCATCTACCCAAAATTGTAAAGGCAATCCTGCATGCAATCTCATGTGCCTTGCACGCTCCATGATTTTCTTGTTCATCCTTTATGAAACACCATTTTTTTGTGGTGTTCCTAGAACTGTATTCTCTTTGTGAATTCCATTCTCTGAACAGTGCCTATCAAAATCTTTGTTGCAATATTTACCTCCATTCTCTAATCTGAGACACTTCAACCTTTTTCCTATCTCATTTTCAACCAAAGCTTTCCATTTCTGAGAAGTATCAAATACATTAGATTTATTTCGAATACAATAAATCCAGGTTTTTCTGGTTGCATCATCAATAAAATTAAAATAATAACGAGAACCATCGAGAGATGATACTTGAGCATGTCCCCATACATCTGTATGCACAAGCTCTAATTTTTCGCTCTTATTTTCTTTCCCAACTCTGAGGAACCTGACTCTCTTTTGTTTTCCATAAACACAATTACACAAAATTTTAAATCAACATGCTTCAAACCTAGCAACAAATTTCTTGAGTGAAGAATCTGCATCCCCTTCTCACTCATGTGCCCAAGCCTATGATGTCACAATGTCATATCTTCTCCTATAGAGGTTAAAGCATTAACAAAATTAGAAATACCATTGCATAAATACAATGTACCAACATTTTCTCCTTTTGCTATTACCAGGGATCCTTTAATGACCTTCCAGGTTTTATCTGTAAAAGTAGTCACATAACCTTCACCTCCCAACTGCCCTATTGAAATTAGATTTGTCTTCAGATCTGGAACATGCCTTACCTCCTTCAATAGCCATTGGTTTCCATTTCGCTATTTTATGAAAACTGTACCCATTCCAATGATTTTATAGGGTTTATCATCACCCAATTGAACTTGTCCAAAATATCCTTGAACATAATCATGAAAATGTTTCCTATCAGGTGTGGCATGGAATGAGGCCCCTAAATCTACCACCCAGGCATCAATAATATTTTCTAATGAAAGAATCAAATCATCTTGCAACACATCACCTCTCACATTCACTTCATGATTGTTTTCTTGTTGCACATCTCCTTCTTTTTCCTTTCGAGACTTGCAGTCTTTCTTCAAGTGTCTTTTCTTCCCGCATTTCTAGCACACTATCCCTAATCTATGAATGGATCTACCGTTCCTTGATTTACTGTAATATCCTAGGCTCTTTCCTCTTTCCATGTTTCTTCCCCTAGTCTTTGCAGTTAAAGAATTACCTGTTGTCTCACCAGAGCTTTTCCGTCGCATTTCCCTGCTAAGGATTGCACCGACAACATCATCAAACTTTAAAGTACTAGATCAAAAGACAGAGTTACTAATGGCCATAACTAAACCATTCCAAATTTCTATCAATGAGGACATAAATAATAGATCCCTAACTTCATCATCAAAAGTTACCCCTACAAAACTTAACTGTCTGGTAACTGTATTAAATTCATTTGAATGATTAGCAATAGATCCACCTTCTAACATCTTCATATTAAATAAATGTTTCATAAGAAATACCTTATTTGAGGCCAACGATTTTTCATATAGTTTTGCCAATTTCGACATTAAACCCTATGTTGTTGTTTCCTTTGAAATATTAAAGGCTACCGACGCCACTAGGCACAACCGTATTGTTCCAAGTGCATTTCTGTCGGAATATCCCATCCTATGTCTTTCATACTCGTCAGCTTCTTTGTATTTCCACTCAATGGTTGGTACAGATCTTTATGGTACAAATAATCTTCCATTTGCACCTTCAACTGCTAGTAGTTTTGGCCGTTAAATTTTTTAACCCTAAACCTCCCATCTTCTTCCATTGCTCCCACTCGAACTAGGAACCCTTCTCTCTTGTGAGTTTATCAATCAAATAGACCTTCGACTTTGATACCAGTTGTTAGAAAATTATATATTATAGAGCAATGGAATACATAAAATATATTGCAAAAATATAATCACAGAAAACACATAAAACAAGAGAGACACATATATACGTGGTTCACCCAATTTGAGCTACGTCCATGGAGAAATAGCCAGTCTTTCCTTTTATATTATCCAACAAACTGAAGAGATACAACTTACAGCAGATCCGTTGTAATTCCCTCTTCACTCTCACACAATCTCCTTTCTCTTTCTCACTCAGAATACATATCGTCATAGACACAATACAATTTCCTCATATATAGTGAGGGGTTTCCTTCTAGGGTAAAAAGCCTTAAATTAAACATAACTTCTACCGTCAGATCTCTACCTAATGAATGACCCAGATTGACTACAAAATTACAACATTTTACAAGGAAATTTTACATCTATTTTTAGCTTCCGGGGCACTGCCCCTGATCCCTCACTGTGGGGGGGCTCCTAAAGATTCCTGCCCCCCCTTGCAGCACAAATATTACAGGCGGAAACACGAACTGGGGTCCAATGCAGTGATACCTCTGAATAAAGAAGATAATCAATCTCCACACCCAACACATAGCTGAATGTATCATGGCAAGAATGAGATTTGGAGCCCCTTTGTGTTGAGATTCATGGGATCCAAACATTGAGAGGGGTGTTTCCATGATATGGTGTGATGAAATTCATAGAGAACCCTATGATGAGGGTGGGTGAGCCTATGCTATCAAGGATAGTGAGTTACTAGGACACATAATAGGTCTTTATAGTACAAGGGCACAAGATCGATATCATGATCTAAGACATATATTTTCTAATAGGATTTCTCCCCTTGGGGGTGGTAGGGGAGATACATCTGATGCTGCCCCATGGGAGGCATATAGGTGAGTTTATTGATCACCACTATGTAATGGGGAATTGTGAAAAGGGCATGACCATACAAGTCAGTGACTTGGAGAGGCTTGAGACATGAGCTATAGTCACAATGGTGTTGTGGATTTTAGGTAATCATTCCTTCCACCATATCACTAGAGGGAAGATGATGCTGGTGGAGAGTGTGCTAGGAGTGACCTACTATGGGTGGGATGAGATGATTATGTCGTCGTTGAAATGACAGTTGACACTATAAAGACAAAGGACCAATGATAATTGTTCATTTGGGACAATTTTATACTCACTCTTCTTTGAGAATATCCCCACTATTTGAACTTGTGTTCAGATCTGTGATGGGGACCCACAAGAGCCCAGGATGTGCCGCTGGGGAAAGCTACTAAAATGAGGTGGAAGAGGGGAAGTTGGATGAGTTTTTTGACCTAATTTGTTTACTCATTGGGACCAGATGCCAATGTACATAGATGACAATCCATATAATGGCATGAACTATCAGGTGGATCCTGACTTACCGCTTCCACCGAGACCAGCATGGGGTCGAGATGGTAAGTGAAAGTTGTTATACCTTTTATGCATTTATAGTTTAAGAAATATATGTATGTTGTACTAATTTCTAAATGTTTTGCGATGCATATATAGAATTTATGAGGCCGACAAGGTACACAGGATGAGCCAAAATGTCTGGTGTTGCATATTAGGGTGGTTCCACATCACAACTGAGACCAGGTGGTGATGCTCTAATGGAGGGTCTCTAACTCATATGTGACATATTTCTAACCGAGGTGACAGAGTGCAGGTGACATGAGCTAGAATATCGGTATACATATGAGTGCATGGGTCTTCCCTCATAGTGGTAAGCAATCATGGATGCGTTGTGATGGTCAGTCAGGCAGTACAAGATCTACGCGCTGGGGAAATGGTTTCATTGGCTCGAGAGCCTCCAAATGACAGTGATTAGGCATAGGGACATTTCGGTCTCCATTTTTATTTTATGATAGCATGTGAATGAGCATGTTGGATCTATTTATAGTAGTGGACTCTAAACACTATATGACTATACATATTTATGATTATGCATCTTTTTGTGATGATTGTGGTTCACCATTTGTTTATGGATGTCTTCTTACATGTGATAAATGCCAATTTAGAATGTTATTAGAAATGGTGTCTACATAGTGATTATGGACTCTAGGAACATGATTGAATGAAATGGATTCAAATTCATACATCAAAAGCTTAACTCATAGATATCTTATAAATAGGACACGGTTATGCGCACGATAAATGCCATTAAATTGCATGAAAAGTAGCAAGGAATCAAGACAAACATGAAGGTGAAGGATGTGGTGATAAAGGGCATCGTCTAACAATCCTATCACAACATCATTTTCAAATTTGTTATTGGTGGTAGATCTAATGTAAACATTGTTGGACTGGACTAATGAATGCAACAGGGTGAAAATGGCTCAAGTTGTCGAGGCTAGATTCTTGGCGAAGCAACTCACATCGTTGGCATAACAAATATAAGGTGTGGATGATGGATCCATATAAAATACACAATAAGACAATGTGTAAGAAGGTGGGGTATGCAGACTACCTAAAATCAAGAAGAAAGAATGAGATACACACATTTCAATGGTAAATTCTATTGGTAAAATTTCTTGAGGTAGAGTGCATTTCGAGGATTGGGAAGGATTTCTCCTTCTGGATCATCTAACAAGTATGATCCCTTACCCAAACACTTATGTATCATATAAGGTCCTAGCCATAATGGTTCAAAATTCCCACACCCCAAGACATCATGAGCTTGGTCATACATAAGAACAAGGTAACCTTCATGGAAAGTATGAGGGTTAAATTTGTGGTCATACTGAGCTTTGGTGCACTTTTTGGCTGCTTCGATGGTTTTCAACGCAACACTACAGTCTTTAGTGGCATGATTAAGCATGATGATTAATTTTCCTAAAGTTTGGATTCTAGGAGGAGTTAAATGGCAAGGTGAAGGGAAGGGATTTCATAGTCGATTGGTAAGACTGCATCCCCTCCAAAAACAAGGTGGGAAGGCATGAACCTGGTGGTGCTCTTGACAAAAGTTTTATAGGCCCAAAAGTAGGAAGAGAATTAAATGCCAGTTGGACTTGTGTTTATTCAATGTTTGTTGAAGCATAGTCGTAAGGATCTTGTTGACAACTTCAACTTCCCCATTGCCTTAGGTGTAATAAGACGACAAATATTGATGTTAGAAGCCCAATAGAGAGGATAACTCACAACATATCTCATCTTCAAAGTGTCGGCCATGGTTAGAGACCAATTGTTTCATAACACCAAATTAAGCGATAACCTGGTTAAATAAGAAGAGGGATGCAGTAGCCATGGTGTTATTGAATGTTGGCATGGCTTAAATTTGGTAAAATAGTCGACAACCATGATAATATACTTATGGTTATTAGCAGATGGGGGTCGACACTCCATGAAGTGAATAGCCCATTTACAGAAAGGACCAACTGTGACAATAAGATGGAGGGGGGTAGGTGGAGCTCGTGCCTTAGGGGGGTGAATTTATGGGTTTGAAAATAGATAAGGATGTCACCATACCAAGGATCATCTAAGGTAATGGTGAACAAATTTTCGTCTAGAAGATCATCATTTACTAGCAGATCAGGTGCGCCGGTGGGAAATTCATAAACGGGTTTAGCAAGGGCTAAACATTTCTTACTCTTGGGTGTGAAAAATTCAAGATTGAATTCTTGAAGGATAAAAATCCAATAGGCATACTTATCGCTAATGATCCACTGACTCAACAAGAAAGCCATGGGGATGGAATTGGTCACAACTTTGGTGGTATGCGTAAGGATATAATGACGAAGCTTTTGAATAGAAAACATGACAACTAGTGTTAATTTTCCTTTGTGTGAATAGGACACATGGGGACCGTTAAGATTCTTACTGACATAGTATATGACATGCTCATTTCTTGAAGAATATTCTTGTATGAGGACCCCAACAACCGAACAGGTGGACAAAGAGATGTACAAGATGAAATCCCTATCAAAGTTAGGTGGACTAGACAAGGGAGCAGAAGTGAAAGAAAATTTGAGGGCATCAAAATATTGTTGAGCTTGGTTATCCCAGACAAATGGAATGTTAGATCGAAGAAGTCTAAGGTACCCATAAGTCGTGGTGGCATAGCCAAGAACAAATTGACGAAGAAAGTTAGCTTTTCCTTGGAGGATTTGTAATTGGTAAAGGGTATGAGGAGGAGGAAATTCAAGAATGGCTTGAAATTTGAGTAGGTCAAGAGTGATACCGTATTTGGACACAATGAATCCCAAAATTCAACTGACAGGAACCCAAAATACACACCTTAGGGGATTGAGGCGAATGTTATACTTGCGACATAATAGAAACACGGTACGTAAATCATGAAGGTGTTGCGACCGAAGTTTGGAACGAGTGGTGAGATCGTGTAGATATGCAAGGATAATATGATCCAAGTTGTGAAAAAAGTGGGATGTGGCAAGCTAAAAGGTGGCCCAAACATTATTTAAACTAAAAGGCATCACCCTGTAATTGAAAATTCCCCACACACTAGTGAAAGCGGTTTTAAGTTGATCAGCATAACGAATACATATTTGGTTATATCTGCAGAATCCATCCATAAAGGATAGAACCTCATGCCTGCTCACTCATCAATGACCTAGTCTATGAAGGGTGTGGGAAAGTTGTTTTGGGACAAGCTTTTTTAAGATCACAGAATTTTGTGTAGACACGAATGGTGCCTTGTTTCTTGAGAATGGGAATAGGATTAGACACCCATGTGGTGTACTCAATGGGATAGATGAAACCAATCTGCTTGAACTTGTCGATTTCTGCTTTTATAGGTTCATGTTTGGAAGGCTGGATAGGCCTTTTCTTTTTGTGGATGGGGATGGCATCGAGCGAAATGTCGATGTGATGTTAAACAATGGTAGGACCAAGTCTCAACATTTTAGAATAAGACCAGGTGAAAAAATTACATAATTCCTTAAATAACTTGTTGTAAGCATCAATTTTTTCCAGAGTGCGTTATAACCCCAAGATAATGTTTTGTTCAATCCCCGATTTATTCGAAATGTTAATTTTGATGGTAGGGGGAATTTTATCTAGATTTCCTTATTCAAAAGCATCTAGTGTAGGAATGGGATTTCTAAACCAATCGACTTCACCATGAATGAATTATTTAGATTACACAACATATTGGTCATGGGTTTTCTGCGGAATAAATTACGCACGATAATGCATATCATCCCAAGGATAATCAGGGGTGGTCATGGCTTCCATGATGTATTGATCATAATTGAATATGGGATGACTGGAAGAAGACGAACCACATGATGGAGAAGAGCTACCCAAAGCATATTCATGAGAGATAAATTCCACATATGCATCTTCAAGGTTGGAAGACATATGAAA
This sequence comes from Pinus taeda, assembly GCA_000404065.3. Taxonomy (NCBI): domain Eukaryota; kingdom Viridiplantae; phylum Streptophyta; class Pinopsida; order Pinales; family Pinaceae; genus Pinus; species Pinus taeda. Next base: position 169,526 of record APFE030183462.1, on the reverse strand, counting down.
AGTAGATGGAATATCTACTGATGTTGAGACCAGGGTGTTCATCGAAGAAGGTTCAAAAAAATCATAATAGGAGACATCAAGGGACTTCCAATGCATCAATCTCATGGATGATGATAGGTAGGGAATGGTAGCAATACTATCCATCATCTCAACATCAAGGGGAGGGATCACGATGGGTGTTTGAGAGACCTCCTATTCCAGTGTAGGAGTGGGAGCAAAATTTGGAGGTAGAGGGGTGGTTGAGTCACTATAAACGACCTATAATTCGCAAAGAACTTGAACTGTATCATGAAAATATTTGAGACAGGGGCAACAATGAGAATAATGGTCATACTTATCACACAAGGGACATGGGTGATTTGTCCATAATGATATGTTCTTCTTAGCTAACTTAAGTAAGGTGACATGGACCTTAGGAATGTTAGAATCAGGGAAGGTATCAGAGACCACATCATTGACATGAGGGAGTTCAGGACAATTATTGGTGGCATGACTGACAACATCACACAAAGCATATGGAGGAAGAGGCTTTGGTGGCGTAGGAGGAGCTGGAGTTGTCGGGGGTGCCTAGTCTTTCAATCCATTTTTCTAGGCTTTTCCCCTCTCGCCATATGATTTCGCAATAGGAGTAGGTTCTTGTTGAGTTTGTTGTGGAACTGAAGCAAAGGTAGGAGTAGGAACAACAAGTTGGATCAGGGTCAAAGAAGTGTAAGGTTTAAGTTTATTGGATGGAATGTTTGCAGGAGGGTCAATGTACCAGAATGGGATCCCCAAGGTAATGTTGTGTAAACTCAACGTAGCCATAATAGATGTAGAATAAACTCTAGGGGTGGAAAGAAGAACGATGTCTAACCAAAAGGATAGTGGCATGGAGGAACTGCTCTGAGATGGTTAAGGCCTGGGGGATCGGTTCCAGGTGGAAACAAGTTAGGGGAGACACCAATAGAAGGAAATTATCCTTGAGGAGTAGTACTGGAAGGCTGGGTTGACTCAAGAACAACAAGTTGCAAAGGTGCCATACCATATTGTTTGTGGGCGGCCAGTGATGCTTAGAGCATGCAAAAACTGGATGAGATAGGCTCAAAGGGATTATTTGGTGGAGCATAATAAGCACCAAGCAAACTGGAGTCTTTGTAGACTCCCAAAGAGACATTGGTGAAGGACTAGGCAACTTTATTATTAGCCAAGGAAGAAATTTAGACTGAGGTGAAGTCTGTTTTTTGGGGTCATAATATGTCAACTGATCAACAATGACGATCTTTCCATTGTAGGGAAAGCACATCTTACGATGAACCACCGATGCGACAACTAACATGGCATAAGTATAACTATCACCAAAAATGATTTTATAGTCTACGGGAACATCGATGACTTCAATGTCATTAGAGATAGTCTTGTCAACAACTATGATTGGAAAGTTTCAAAACAAGCCAAGGGGCTCTAAAGGATGACCATGCCATGCATGAAGAGTGATGTTGGACGTGGATAGGCCAGGGGAACCAAGTTTCTTCCCAACACTCGTGGCCATCACATAGGTGGAGGTGCCTTCATTAATGATACATCATTGAACAATGGAATTTCTAAGGGAGACTAGTATTTGAAATCCAACAAATGAAGGTAGGGGAGGATTTTTCGACTTGTTAACATGAAAGGCAATCATATGTTCATCTTGGGGACCCACGACACCCAAAGAAGATAGTAGATCTTTTCATTGGGATGGGCATGTTTCAAGGACATCCAACATTTATATGGTAGAAGGAGACTAAGCCAACTCATCTACTATGATATAAGCATGGGAGGCTTTGGTAGAAGCAACATTTCGATGTAATGGACCATTACGGGGAATAACCTTGACCTTAGGCCAAGGGATCTATAAGGTACCATTAGATGATGGCAGAGGCTCAGTGGAAACTTGGGGTTGGACTCAGTCGTTGACTTGGCAGATGTCTTGTTGTATTGGCACAATCAAGTCTGAAGGTGCACTTGCTTGGTATTGACCTCATCATAATTTATCATAAGAATATGATAATCATGGTGACCATATGATGGAGTTGGCTGAACTTCCTGACCTTGTGTAGGTTCGATATCTATGTATCCTTGGTGAGGTAAAGGATTGGTAAGTAATTCTGGTTGAGATGAAGCATGAGGGGGAAGATGAGCGGTGGGTTTCGATCCTCGAGATGCTGCTTGAGCCTCCCATACTTGACGCATATGAGGTAAAAGAGGACACTCATAGTTATAATCTCCATACATGTTGCAACAAGCACAAGGCTTTTTTGTACAAATACCCTTGTTTTGCTTAGGATGACTGCCTTGTTGTTGGGTTGTGGGATTAGGTTGAGGCCTTTAAGGGGCATTAGGTGAAGGACCCTAGTTTCCTTTATTAATTTGAGGTTGTTGGTTCTAATTACCCTTCCCCTTGTTCCTTTTCTTAGGGTTAGGGGATTGGGTACACTCTGCTGAGCATACACTTGGCCTTATGGAGGAGGTGGTTGTTGCGGTAGAGGAGGAGCAAGCATCGGGGGCTAGGGTGTTGGTGAAAAGTGGTTGGAGTGCTAGGTGGTGCATAATGTTAATAAGGAGATGGGGTAGCAATGGGATAAACAAGCAGTGAAAAATCTAGCCCTAAAATTTGCTTATGTAAATGGAGATATGCATATTGTGTGTTGGGACCTTGATAAGGGTTTCCTTGTGGAGGATTGGGGGAGGGATAATTGTAAGTGGAACTAGACCCTCCTTGAGGTGGACCATCACTCATCTGAGGTGGAGCATATGGTTGAGGGTGTGATATGGTTCCAACTATGCCATCTGCGGCATGAGATGCCTCCATGGTATTAGCTGCACTAGGCTGAAGGAGATTGGGAATGACAGTGTAAACATAAATTGACTGGGCATAGATTAGATCAAATTTTAAGGCTACTTGGAGTACATCTTCCTCAGACTAGAGGAAGTGTGAGAAGACATATTTAGAAATGCAAGCTAACAATGATCTAAGGAAGTAATCCATGTGGGTGTGGTCTTTGAATTTGGGATCTCTATAGATGCTCCTCCTTCTACGACATTCCTGAACATGGTCGAATAGGCGAGTGGCAAAAGTTTGACAAAAATAAGTCAAAATATCGATGTCAGTTTCATAACAGAGTGGTAGCTAGAAATAGGAAATAAAAATTATGGAAATAGTTGCAAAAGTGAAATGAGTAGCTATAGGTTGATCGACATATCACTTAGTAGTAGCTCCAGTGAGCGTGCATTGGAATAAACGAAGACGGATGGAGTCTTCAGTAATGGAATTTGATGAAAACCGCATGTGGAAGGTGTTGGGTTGTGTTATATTCTTTCTACATAGTTAATAGGGGGTTTGAGGGGTACCCGTAACCCCACTTTATGGGGTCTGGGGCAGTGCCCCAGAAAATTTTGGTTTTGGACCCTATGTTAGATTGGGCGGACCCACCTATGGTTTTGTGCACGATTTTCGCACATGTTTTTTGGATGCGATGGTTTTTCGGTCCATGGTATTGGATCGATGGTTTTTTGGTCCATGGTATTGGACGTGATGGTTTTTCTGTCCATGGTATTGGATGCTTCG
>APFE030183462.1:152933-163513 GCA_000404065.3 Pinus taeda | reverse complement strand
GAAATCTCTGTGTATATGTGTTTTATGTGTTATGCTCTCGCATTTTTATTTTTCCTGTGATTTAGAATTCCTATGCAGGTAATTTCTGTACGGGGTTAAAACCTACAGAAGGAGCAAACATGATTAGTTGGATCTTCTCCAAGATTACCTTCAAACTTTGTGATGTCCAAAGGGATTTTAGTAGGCATAGCTCGCAATTTGGGATCTTGGAGGAGAGGATCATTGATGAGCTAGCTAATACTGGAGAGACTAAAACCAGCCATGAAAGGAAGCAAGGGAGTAGGAGTAACTACACTAGTGGGGGTTTTGCTAGTTAGGGTACCCTGGTTGTTACCTGGGTTACCACCTTAGTTCCTACACCCACGTTGGTGCCTAATATGGTGGTGATACGAGTTTGAGAAGACGCAGAATCAAAGGATGAATTGGATGAATCAGTAGAATAAAAATCATAATGATGACTCGATGAAGGGCTAGGAGGATGTAGTCTAACTCGATGGGGAGGAGTAATATGTCCTAATGGGAACTAAGGGTGAATACCTCGAATTTGATGCAACAAACACCTAGGCGATGCAATGATATTAAGACAATAGGATCTCAGAACTAAAGTGTGATTATAGGAATAAAAAGATAAACAAACAACAAGAAAACAACTAGTGCAATGGTGCCAAGTGTAAACTAACTATATTAATGATGTTACTCTAATATGGGAAAACATGTACTATCAAAGAAAAATAACTCTAGCCTATAGGTGAGCTAAATCCTCAAACAATCCTAGATCTATTGTTTCAGGTGGCCTTCAAAAGAAATTCTTACTTGATGGAATCTGATCCCCAAAATTAGAGTTGTCCGTAGAAAGTTGGGGTAGAGAACCAAGTGCTTCCCATAACCAGTCTTGTAGGGTGTTTTCCTAACATTGGTCACTACAGTTACCTTCCTCACGTGGGGCTGGTGGAGTCTTGAGAATCTTGGTATTTAACCAATCCATGGGAATCCTTTCCATGGGTTGGGTAGCCCTGAGGAGAACTGCTCGCATAATGACCTAGCCTAAACCCCTCTGAATCAGGTTTCTGACATACTCTAGCTTTTGACCATGGGATGGTGAAGGATTTTAAGGTCCCTAATATATCAACTTCTATGTCTCAATGAAAGTGATCGATGGGTTTTATTGGAAGCCTATCCCACTGATCCTACACCTACACTACAAAGATTGTTTGGCCCTGGTGCCTAAGTGAGCTTAATCTATGTGTTTTGATTTATTAAGGTGTAGCGTTTCAAGTATTGGCTTGGTGGTGTTAACCAAGCTCACATTCACTTAGGGTGTGAGTGTGTGAAAATAATCTGTCAAGTGGATGAGTTAATTGAGCATGTTTTATGATGCCATGTGTTGTTGATAATAAAGTGTTGAAACATTGTAAATAAATATGATCTAAATGATCTAATGATCAAGGGACTGAAATCTAGAGGCTCTAATCTACTATAAATGGTGCAGACAAACAATAAAAATTAGAGGTGAAAAATGTTGCAAAGGATAGGTGTGAAGCTCTAAATCCTAAGATGCTCAAGGGGATCGTAAGGAGGAAAAGGCAAACCAAAACTCTAAATGGAGAAAAGGTAAAATAAACCTATCAAAAAGTGGTGAAAATTACTGGATCAAAATCTAAAAAGGTTGAAAATGTTAAAAACCCTAGACTCCTCACTCAACAAAACTCTTCCTAACAATGTGGAGGTGTACTTTGAACCCTAGGGGGTTTTTTCCTTCCTCAAAGAGAAAAAGTGTATTTTGGCCTAGGGGAGACTGAAAATAGAGGTGTAGTATCCAACCCAGTCTACAAACAGAATTCTCAACAAATCTGAAAAAATAAATAAATAAAATAAAAATAAATAAATAAATAAATAATATATAATAAATATATATATATATATATATATATATATATATATATATATATATATAATATATATAATAATAAAAAATAAAAATTAAATAATAAATAAATAAAAATAAATAAATAATAATATATATATATATATATATATATATATATTAATATATATATATATATATATATATATATATAAAAGATATAGATATATAGATATATATATATATATATTATATATATAATATAGAAAGATACCAAAATGCAGGGATTGACTTGGAACAATGGAAAACATAGGTTTTGGGCCAAATAGTGTACTTTGGAACACAAATCAAGGGCTGAAAAGTCTGTTTTTCTCCCGAGACTCTCGGTTGGTAGATCTCGCATAGGTTTTGTTGTCTCCTTCTCGGTCGGTACCTGTGACCTACAGAAATAACCAAAAAACCTCTAGAATCCTAAAAATTAACAAAAAAGGAAATAATACTATAAATTGAAATTGAAAGGCTAAAAATAGCTATATAAAACCCTAAAATTTTCTGAAACTTTAGTCACCCAAGAACGTTGTTATTACGCTAGTGGAGTCACCATTTTTTTATGATAAATGTAACTAAGACCCAGTGGAGTCAGCATTTGTTAGCGTGAAATTTCTTGGAAGGTGTACCAAAAATACTTCACTTAAGTCACTAGGTGACAAGTGACCCTAACAACAAGTTGATGGCTACTCGCGATTCAAATCTGCAATAAAAATGGAAAACCTACAACAAAAGTATAAACGATCCAAAATAGAAAGCAACAATAAAGATATCCAATGCAATAACCCAAATGGAAAGACTTTAATTGAATAAATTATTTATTAAAAACACTTGGTGAAGGAGATCTACAAAAGGGTCTGTAAGTCCCCCTCCATGTGATGGTTCCTTTGATGTCCTTGATGCTTAAGAAAATGATTTTCTCTCAACATGTGAAAACCCACACAAAATGTGGAGAACTCAAATGGGAGCTCAAAAGAAAAAAGATGATAACGGTAAAAAAAATAAAAATTAAATAAATTAATAAAAATAAATGAAAAATAAAAATAAAATAATAAATATATATATATATATTAGAAAGATACCAAAATGCAGGGACTGACCTGGAACAATGGAAAACATAGTTTTTGGGCCAAATAGTGTGCTTTGGAACACAAATCAGGGGTTGAAAAGTATGTTTTTCTCCCGAGACTCTCGGTTGGTAGATCTCGCATAGGTTTTGTTGTCTCCTTCTCGGTCGGTACCTGTGACCTACAAAAATAACCAAAAAACCTCTAGAATCCTAAAAATTAACAAAAAAGGAAATAATACTATAAATTGAAATTGAAAGGCTAAAAATAGCTATATAAAACCCTAAAATTTTCTGAAACTTCAGTCACCCAAGAACGTTGTTATTACGCTAGTGGAGTCACCATTTTTTTACGATAAATGTAACTAAGACCCAGTGGAGTCGGCATTTGTTAGCGTGAAAGTTCTTGGAAGGTGTACCAAAAATACTTCACTTAAGTCACTAGGTGACAAGTGACCCTAACAACAAGTTGATGGCTACTCGCGATTCAAATCTGCAATAAAAATGGAAAAACTACAACAAAAGTATAAACGATCCAAAATAGAAAGCAACAATAAAGATATCCAATGCAATAACCCAAATGGAAAGACTTTAATTGAATAAATTATTTATTAAAAACACTTGGTGAAGGAGATCTACAAAAGGGTCTGTAAGGCCCCCTCCATGTGATAGTTCCTTTGATGTCCTTGATGCTTCAGAAAATGATTTTCTCTCAATATGTGAAAACCCACACAAAATGTGGAGAACTCAAAAGGGAGCTCAAAAGAAAAAAGATGATAACGGTGATGATGATGATGATTATGATCATGGTGAAGAATGAATGGAAAACCCTCCTATTTATAAAAAAAAAGTATTGAGTTGATCTCGAAAATGGCAAATAATAAAGTAATATTAACCAAATCAAGATCTAACCGCTTGGAATACTTTATTATATTTATTGCAGAGGGAAAATATATTCAAAATGGTTAAATATCTTTATTTAGAAATAATTAAGAAATAAAATGATTTATTAATTATTTTGCGAGGATTAAGAATGGTGTGAAATTGAAATAATTATTAAATAGTGATTTAACAATTATTCCAGTAATGAAAATAAGGAATATTAAATAAATAGTGATTTATTTAATTATTCCTAGGGGATTTAGTCAAATGTGACAAAGAATAATTATTTAAATAATGATTTAATAATTATTCCTAGATAAAATTAAATAAATAGTGATTTATCTAATTATTCTCATGGATTTTTTATTTAAATCAAAAAATAATTTAATATAAGTGGTTTACTAATTTATTTTCCACGGTGAAAGTGATTCTACTACGGTAAAATTAATCATAAATGGTGTATTTCCATCCACCTAGCCAAAAATGGCTAGGTGATCAATTTGTGGTGATAATAATGCTCATAGAAAAAAAAAAATTGCAAAACTTCCAAACTAACTTGTTTAAGAAATAATTTTGGAGCATTTAGAAGTCCTAAATTCCTTGGACCACGTCTCTAAAAATATAGTGAACCAAGATCTGAAACTTGAATCGTAGATCTCTCGGGGTGTATTCACAATCATATCCATGCATAACCTATATTCAATTCTCTCACATGATTGATGTCTTATTGTCATTGAATTGTTGAAAATAGCAACAAGAAATGATAAAAATAGAATCCAGAAATTCCAATTTTAATTTTTCCTTGAATTAAAATTGTGAATAAAATCGAATTTAGTCGCACTAGCTGCTTGGAAATAATTAATTAATTCATTATGGATTAATTAATTAGATAAATTCAAGTTAGAAGTCTTTCTGAAGTCATGCAACAGTTATCCCTTAAGATAAGGAGATTATCCCTTAATTAAGGAGATAAGATTGAGTTATATTTGAGTTGTAATTAGTTAACTCAGTTTACTTAGTTAAGTCCAGTTAAATTAGTTCCAAACTATTTGAGGAACTAATAGAGAGTTAACAGTCCATTGATGCATGCGCGCACTCAACCAGTGTTGTTTAGTTAACAGAGGATTCCCTCATCAGAAACTCATGCATGTCTGTTTTGAGAAAGACCTAGTTTGGAGTAAAGACAAGGACAATGTACTCTCAGTTGCATGTGTTTTCCTATAAAGAAAACTCATGCATGTAGAAGGAATAGGTTCCTTGGAGGATTGCGCAATTCTAACAGTGTGTTAGAGTAGTGTTCCACTTGGTGAGGTGAGAATCATCCACTAGGAACAGTGTAAGCAAATAGGAGCTTGGAGGGTAGAGAGGAAGGCTTGTGAGAAGCCAAGATTGCCTATGAGCATATGTGAGGATTGTATTGAGAGCTGGCTAGCTATGAGAGCTAAGGCTTTGTATAATTCCTATGTATTTCCACCTTGTATGATAATACAGATAGTGGGGTTTTTAGCTGAGGCTTTCCCCAAAGTATTTTCATGTGTATTGTGCATTGATTCTTCTTCTTCTAGTTATATTGTTCAGCTCGATTCAACTCGATCTTTAAGCTTCTGCAAATTCATAGTAGAAGTAGGTTATAATATTTTGCTTTAGTTATACTAAATTATAGGGTTAATCTACAGCCAGATTTTCTACATGGTCTTAGAGCGATAATTGTATAGAATTTGTAGAATTTCTACATGGTATCGGAGCCAAGTTTATTGCAGTTGTGAATAGTATATGGAGAAGAGAATTCAAAGTTTGAAGTTTGGGGTTACAGGTGCAAATCAAATTCTTATCATACTTCAAGGTTGGCCAATGGCGTTCTATGGCTTGAGCCTCGAGTATACCTTGGAAGGTAGCTCGAATTACATAGCATGGAAAGATAGAATGGAAGCTATATTTGAAGGAAATGGCTTGAAGGAATTCATTGATCAAGAAATCCAAAAGCCAGCTTCAACCAATGCACAAGAGTTGGTTGAGTGGAAGAAGTGTGTGGCGAAGGCGAGATGGATCATCCTTGAGGGAGTTCGAGACCATATTGTCTCGAGTCTCCATGGGAAGGATACCCCATTTTCAATGTGGAAGAAATAGAAGGACCTCTACCAAAATAGTAGCAACCAGAGGAAATTGGCCCTCAAGGATAAGCTTCGAAGAATTAAGATGGAGAATGGTGATACTATTTCCACATATATGAACAAGGTCACTACCTATAGAGATGAGCTTGTAAGTGTGGGAATAACTATTGCCGATGATGATTTGGTGAGCCTCACTCTCCTTGGCCTTCCAAAGAGCTGGAATAGCTACAAGGACTTTGTGAATGGAAGGGAGAAACTATCGGATTGGGAACAATTGTGGTCAGATCTCATGCAGGAGGAGATCAGGAGGAGCACACGAGATGGTTCTTCATCCAAGGATGATGATGAAGAAAATTTTTCCTTAGAAAGTAAGGCAAGGAAAGGGAAGGGAAGGCGTCCCATTCCAAATCAAATTTTTCTCATGAAGGGAATAAGGGTGACAAGTCTAAAGTGAGATGATTTAATTGTCATGAGATGGGACATTATGTGACTAATTGCCCATCGAACAAGTCCAAGAAGGGATCCTCGGAAGGATCGGGAGGTGAGGCATTAGCCTCTCAGTTCGAAATGGACTCTACGCTAATCATATGCATGGTGTCATCGATGATGGGTTGTGTTTTCTATCTTGATAGTGGAGCCTCATTCCACATGACTGGTGATAAAATTTTATTCAGTGCCTTGGAGGAGAAAGACCTCAAGATGCGCATAGAGATGGGTGACAACGAAAGGTATAGTGTTTCAGGAGTGAGCACAGTTGCTTTTCAAAGGGAGCATAGAGCTCCTATCACCTCGACAGATGTGAAGTATGTGCCTAGACTAAAGAATAACTTGGTATCAGTCGCGATGTTGGAGGACAAAGGCTACAATATTTTTTTTATTAAGGGAAAGGTTTTCCTTAGACACATCACCACAAGACAGGTGAAACAAATCAGTTCACGAGTTACGAACTTGTATTCTCTTGAGGTTCAAGATGCATGTAAAGCCTTGAGGAGCAAGGCAAATGTTAGAGACTTGGCGATTGTGAGGGAGAGTAAATTACCTCTCAACATGCAGCCCCAGAAAAAGTATCAGACAATTGTGGAGGAGCCATAATTGGAGAAGCAGAAAGGAGACCAGTGAAGAGATTCACTCATGCAAATACCTCCATTAGGGGGTAATTTCAATCCAAGTGGGCAGATGGATCACATGCAGCCATAACTCCAGGTGTGAGGTGGGGTGATGTGAAGTGATAGTCCCAAGAAGGCTGAAATTGGGCAGGGTCCATTGAGAGGTTTTATCTCATGGATTGTACTTTGTTATGGGAGCCCAAAGTACATAGTAGCAGGAGGAATTAGTGGGATTGATGCAGTCACAGATCAAAGTGACAAAGACTAGAGCAGTTAGATACTGAAGAGCGCAGAGAAGGATTGACAACAATGTAGAAAGGTAGATTCAGTAGAAGTGCAAAGTTTTCAGTTGACAGAGGCAATAGCAGTTAAAGACTTTGATGACAGATGCATCATACTGATTCAAGTTGGATGTTTTTTTATTTTTGAAGTTGTTGGAGCAACAACACTAGAGAGAAGTGTTGCATGCATAACATTCCAAAGGTTCACGACTGGGATCGAGTTGAATTCCTTTCTTGTTGAGAGGGAGTGTTGAAAATAGCAACAAGAAATGATAAAAATAGAATTCAGAAATTCCAATTTTAATTTGTCCTTGAATTAAAATTGAATTTAGTCTCACCATCTGCTTGGAAATAATTAATTAATTCATTATGGATTAATTAGTTGGAGAAATTCAATTTAGAAGCCTTTCTGAAGTCATGCAACAGGTATCCCTTAAGATAAGGAGATTATCCCTTAATTAAGGAGATAAGATTGAGTTATATTTGAGTTGTAATTAGTTAACTCAATTTAATGAGTTAAGTCTAGTTAAATTAGTTTCAAATTGTTTGAGGAACTAATAGAGAGTTAACAGTCCATTGATGCATGCGTGTACTCAACCAGTGTTCTCCAGTTAACTGAAGATTCCCTCATCAGAAACTCATGCATGTTTGTTCTGAGAAAGACCCAATTGAGAGTAAAGATAAGGACAATTTACTATCAGTTGCATGTGTATTCCTATAAAGAAAACTCATGCATGCAGAAGGAAAAGGTTCCTTGGAGGATTGCACAATTCTGACAGTGTGTCAGAGCAGTGTTCCACTTGGTGACGTGAGAATCATCCACTAGGAACAACGTAAGGAAATAGGAGCTTGGAGTGGAGAGAGGAAGGCTTGTGAGAATCTAGGATTGCCTGTGAGCATCTATGGGGATTGTACTAAGAGCTAGCTAGCTGTGAGAGTTAAGGCTTTGTATAATTCCTATGTAATTCCACCTTGTATGATAATAAAGATAGTGGGGTTTTTAGCTCAGGCTTTCCCCAAAGTATTTTCATGTGTATTGTGAATTGATTCTTCTTCTTATGGTTATATTGTTCAGCTCGATTCAACTCGATCTTTATGTTGAGATTGCAACAAGATGATGGAGCTTAGTGAAAAGAGTCGCCTTCACTAATTGGGCCCGTAGGAAAATTATGGCGCAAAGTCTATTTTTAGATATATGGATCATGTCTATGAGTTGCAGGATGTTGTTTATGGATGATTGGTCAAGTTGGAAAAAATAGATGGACTTCTATTTTTAGACAACAGCGGTGACACTGTCAAGTCTAGTTATAGAGCAGTCAAATATTATTAGCTTATAATAATATTTAGACTATAAACTTTATCTTATTCTCTTGGAGCACTTCAGTTTGAGCTACAGATGTGGCACATGCAGCTGTCAGAAAGAAATATGTTTTCTTTGTGGGTCAGTTGAGTTGTTGCATGCATGACTTCAATTAGAACTCAATCAGTTGAGTTTGGTGGATTTGATTGTGGAGTTGATGGAGTTGTGTTCAGTTTGACTTGGTTAAACTAGTTGTAATTAGTCTAACTGCAAATAGACTAATGATGAGTTGTTAAACTATTATTAACTCATAATGCAACTAAAGAATACATCAGTTAACTCAGTTGCATGTCAGTGCATGTTCAGTTCAGCAGGGACAGGTGTTAGAGATCAGATTGCTATCAGTTGTGACTATAGTTGTGCATGAGGATTTGCACAATCAATGGGATTGAGTTATGCCAATGAGAATTGGCCAATACCAAGTGATTATAGCCTCTGCTCACATGATTCCTAGTGTGAGTGATTCTTTTGAGGTAAATACAAGTTTGGTTCAACCATTCTCATCCATTTCTTGAGCAGGTATTGAGCAGTGGAGGCAGGCAAGCAGTGGAATAAATTTGGAGATCAGATCTAAGCTGTATTGTTGTAACAGGTGGAGAGTGTTGGATACTTGTGAGAAGTATTGACTATTGTAATGTTACATGTTCTCAATCATTAATATACAGATAGTGTGGGGTTTTCAGCTGTAAGCTTTCCCCGCGTTACATACTGTGTTAATGTGTGCATGCTCTTGATGTTTTATTGTTATTGATGCTGCTATATTGATGATCAACGTAGAGGAGCTTATGTATTGTGTATGTATTCCGCAATAGTACATGATCAGGATAATGTCCATTGAATATGTGTTTATTATTCAAAATTTCTACATGGTATCATAGCTAGCTGATTTGTAGAAAAAATCTACATGGTATCGGAGCGGTTGATCATCAGATCTACTATTCAGGAAGTGTTTACATCTTATTTCTTCAGGCAGAGTATGTAATTGGGCTAGTTACCCTCTGGATTCATCCTTTCTTTGGAAGGTGAGATATCTGGTGAATGCCCATATAGTCGATCTCTGTACGAGAAGTATTTTGTTCTCACAAATTTTAGATCGGAAGCAGTTGAATTTTGAGCTGGTGGAATTCGAATTTGCAGCAGTGTTTTCTTGGTGTCAAAACTAAGATGTCTTTCACAGGATTATGATTGGAGTATGCCCTTGAGGGAAGTACGAACTATATTGCATGGAAGGATATGATGGAGGCAGTATATTGGATGATAACGGGCTTAAGGAGTTCATAGATACGGATATCCCAAAGCCTACTGATGCTACTCAAGCTGATGCTTGGCAAAAGAAGATCGCAAAATGTCGAAGGATTCTGTTGGAGGGCGTGAAGGATCACATTGTGTCCAGCCTCCATGGAAAGGCTACTCCATATTTGATGTGGAAATCATTAACAGAATTATTCCAAAGCAATAGCGATCAGAGGAAGCTGGCGCTCAAAGATAAACTCAGAAACATCAAATGCGAGAAGGGTGACAGTGTTCCCAAGTATCTCATGAAGTTCACTCAGTGTCGAGATGAACTGGGAAGTGTGGGGGTTACTGTCGATGATGAGGACTTGGTAAGCTTGGCTCTCCTTGGTCTTCTGAAGAGTTGGCATTCCTATCAGGACTCTGTCAATGGTCGGGAGAAGTTGCTAGGATGGGAAAGACTATGGTCAGATCTTGTGTGGGAGGAGATCAGGCGGAGTACCAGGGATGGATCTTCGTCAAAGGGAGCTGATGAAGAGAATTGTGCTTTAGCTGCCAAAGCAAAGAAAGGGAAGAGAAAGAAAGATTCTCAGTCTGGTGCGAAAGGCAAGAAGCAGGATATGTCCAAG
>APFE030183462.1:131362-145555 GCA_000404065.3 Pinus taeda | reverse complement strand
CCTTTTAGATTAACTGATAACATGAAATTGTTAATATGTTCCTCAGCCAATGTTCCAACATCTGGATTAAATTTTGGTAACCACTTCTCAGGATAATCAGGTAATGGATGTAATGGTGCAGGCATAGTGACCGCACCAGAATTGTTCCATGGATTCTGAGCCATCTTGGAAGTGACAACAATTGTCGATTGAGTGCTAGGTGTTTGGGGAGGAGTTGGTATTGAAGATTGAATAGATTGTGATGTTGAAGTTGGTGATCCCTGCTGAACAACAATATGTAATGGGGGAGCGAATGTTTGACTTCGCACTGGAGAGGATGAAATGGAAGATGATGGAGAAAATGTCTCACTACCTGATCCTTCAGTGTTCTTTTTAGCCTTTTTTCTTTTCGGAAAAGGCAACTCAGCAGGTTGAATGCCGAGTTTTTCGCTTTGAAGTCTGGTGAGAGGGTGAGGTAGATGGAATTGTGAAGTCTCACTGCCTTGAGATACTTATGATTTCTGAGGTGATATGGAAAAGCCTTGAAGTTTCTGGATGAGAGACTGAACTTCAGGGGACTCAGGACTTAATCATTCTGAAGTATGATGGGGTTGAACAGTGGTAGTTGATCCCTTTTCTTCTCCTTTGGATACCGGTATTTCAGAATGCAAACAGGAGGTCAGAGGTGAGGTGGAGGGAGATTTACTCTGAGAATGGTCTATAGATTTTGATTTACTCACCATTCATAGTTCATGGCCCTCCTTCTAGCGCCAAAAATGTTGATGCCTCGAAAATCATTGCATCAACATCGAGGGATAACCACCCAGTCCGTACCTTAATGCAGCTCCTTTTCCGTTTGGGATGGTGGCTCCGACTAGATATAATGGGACCAGTTTCCCAGTGATGAATAAAAAGGGGATGGATGAGTGACTGGTTTTCTAATAAGTGATAATGAATGGATAACTTAATCTAAAGAGTGAAAAAACAAATAACTATTCTATCCTGGGAAGCTTCTATTCTTAAGTGCAACGTTTGATGATCTATGTTCATCAATAGGCATATAGATGACTCTATTCAGTAAACATAGACATTCCTTCATATAATAATTGCTTTGTTCAAATAGTTGAACAAAGTAATTAATAAAACATTGTTACACTTGTCTTTTTATATTATTGATAAATGTATGATTAAAAGAAAAGCACGCTGTAAACATCCAATAGTGGAAAGTATAAAGAATGTTGTTGAAACACATGCATATATTCAATAATAGCAAGAATGATCAAATAACAATTCACATAAAAAGAATGAATTCAAACAAAGATAGTAGTACCATATGAGCTGCAAATCATTCCCAACATCAATCGCAATTCGAATTCCTTCTTTCAACTCAGAGATACTTTTAAATAAAGGCAGTATTGCACATCCACATAAAAGCTTCGTTGCCAAAAATTGGAATAATTGGCCCAGTCTTTATAAAAAAATATACTTGAAGTACAGTAGTGCAACTTCAGGTTTAAGTCATATTGTTATGAAACCAGCTCGAGAAAAGATAGAAAAGATAGATCAACGCCTTAGAATTCAGCCTCTTCGAGGGGGAAACCTCCTTTACATTACATAAATGAACAATTCTTGGATGATTCAAATGACAAAACCTCCTTTCTATATATAGGAGTCTAAGGAGTCACAATATAACCCAGCCCACCTAACAATAATAATATAAAGCCACAAAAATAACAATGGAGGGATTATATGGAGCACAGTAATAACAATGTGGGGACAATAGGGGCACAACAATATTAATAAGGGGTATAACTACAATAGAAATGGGGTAATCACTAGTATTATAGGGACCCAACACATATACAAAATCTTAGGACCCTTTCTAAATACATGAAAGGGTCTATAAATACTTAATCAAACTAACTAACTACAAAATGAAAATGCTATTAAATTGGTATAACTTGATCTTGAAGATCTCCTTCACAGAAATCTGGTAGTCGGCAGCATGATTCATCACTCTGGCTGTTTTCCTTTTGACCTGAGTAGGCATATCACTAGCATTGGTTCCACTTCTTGAGGGCGGCTGAGACGAGAATTGAGCTGAGCCGAATAGGTGGCATCGTGTATATCGGGAATGATACACCTGATTGCATCTGTCATGCACTTGAGGGTGGCTCTCTGGCTGTATGGTTTTACTAGGAACAACCAATAGGTGTCCCAAGTCAAACTTTTAATACCTGTGATCAATCTCCCATTCTTTTCCAGCTCTTGATAACATGATTGCTCCAATGTTTTAGCCGATAGTAATTTACCTGGTGTACATTGAGAGATCATATTAGATAAATAGAGAGTATTGTTAATTAATTCAATCAAATTACTTGTGGATAATTTGCATCTAGAAACCGCTCTCTCTGCCTTCATCAATTGGGACTGCCATTCCATGAATAGAATTTCTTTATGTGATGTTAGGATTTTAGGCAAATTTGTTGCCTGTCCCTCACTAGTGTCCTGCCAAGTAAGAAAATATGTTAAGGTCTCGTCGTCCTGCTCTAAGTCCTATCTAGCATCGACTGATTTATCGATTATTGATGCTGTTATGTCACACAGGGGTTCAACTTGAGCAATTTTATGACACAATAATCTTATTTGCGTTACCAGTGCCTTCTTAATCTATAGTGCTTCTGCCCTAAAATCGGCAGGCTGCAGAAGACACTTAAACTTCTCTATTTGAAGTGATAATTGAGAAATTTGCTCATCTTTTGTCTTTACCATTTGTTCATTCATCATCTTCAATTTTGCCAATGCCTCCGATAATTCTTTCTGCCTTTGAATTGCGCTTGAATCTACCCTCTGTTTCTCTTCATGTAACTGCTTGTTCAGTTGATTATTTAACTGTTGCTGCGTTGACAATTGTTGTTCTAATTGTTCTGCTTTCTGTTGTGCCTCCGAGAGCTGTGCTTGTAACAAAATGATTGCCTGATCTTTTTCTTTTAACAAATTACTCACTTCTGATGACTTTTCCATGGTGATCGCCGAATAGGCTCCAGCATACTGGGACAACTTTGTTAGGTCATCGGAAGGATCAAACTCCTCCTTCCAAACTACGTTGGTTGTCACTGTTTGTTCAGGGAACAGGGAAGGTTGATCATTCCTTCTCCTTTCCCGCTGTCACTTTACTACGGCTCTGTGCTTTGGGCTGTAAAAGACATCCAATGGAGGTATATCCTCCACTTGAAAAATGATTTGATCTGAAGGATCTTTGGGAATTATTTCTAAGTCTGTAATAGGGGGTAGACCGCTGGTTCCATCGCTTGGAACCTCTTTTGACGTTGTATCCTGTGTATCAGTCGCTTTGGATGTATCGGCATCTCTTGAGCTTTCTAGATTGCTTATGATTGAGTCGAATTGCTGCCATTCCTGGAGCAATTTCGGGTCAATCTGGGTATCGACATTCACATCCTTGCTGCTCTTATCCTGTTCCTTTTTCAGTTCTTCCTCATATATTTTTTCTTGCTCTTTCCTCTGTGCTTCCTCTTGTTCTTTCTTTTGTACTTCTTCCTGTTCTTTCCTCTAGAGTTCCTCCTGCTCTTTTCTTTGGACTTCTTCAAAAATTTCTGATGTAGCAGGAGGTTCGTTGGTAAGTCGTTGTTCAGGCTCACTTGACTGTGTCATCAAGGCAGTGGCTAACAAATCTAGAGGCAAAGTTTGCAACCTCTGCTCTCAAAGTTTGTTAAATTCCACTAACTCGTCGTCATGATATCTCATTTTAGCTAATTCTTGAACCTGAAATAATGACTCCGCCGAAGAAAATAGATCATCAAACTCATCTTCTTTATGTTCAAATTTAGTGAGTTTTGCCTGATCCAGTACATTATAGACGATTTTCCTTGGATCAAATTGTCTGTTAGGAAGAGTGGCGAGATTCAGTATATTTATCTTTTCTGCTTCTTTCTCTGCATGTTTATAGTCATGCAAAGTGTAAACACCACACCTTAGAGGAAAAGGAGGCCAAACTTGCTTCTTTGAATTCCTCAGAGTCTTGGTCGCTCCTACGGATGTAAGCTGATATGTTATCTCTCGAGCCAATGGTTTGTCGGGTATGTACAAGGGGAGAACATGAGGTCTGTCATGGCTGCCAAAAACTCTTATATATGTAAACTTATCTTCTCCGAACCAATTTCCTAAGGCTTTCAAGTCAATCTCTGCTTGTGAGGAAATCTTAGGAGCAGGTTTGTCAAAAATTGCATAGTAAATGGGCAACATAAATCCATTGCAAACTTGATACAGGTGGTGTTTATAATGGGCTTTCCACAACTTCTGGTGATAGATATGAATCGGCATGGGGTCCTGTGGAGTCCATCTCCACCCCATCACAGGAAATTCGGAGTTAAAACAGAGAGTATCTAAGATGTAGGCACTAAAATAAAATGGAGGAATAAACCTATCAGTAACGCGGGTTTTATTTCCGAACTCAAGAATAGCAGTTGCTAACTTATCAGATAATATATTCCCCCAATCCATTATTTCACTATTGACTGCTGCTTCCATTAAAGGTACCATCTCTATTGAGAATTTTGAGGAATCATGCAACCCCCAAATCCTACACATCATCGCTCCAGCATAACAATAAGGAGAACACAAGGAATCGACAGAGTACTTACCCGAGGACTCATACTTGTGTTTCGCGGGGTTCTGTCTCCATTCCCGTATAGGTGTTGATTCAGTTTCATTTTCATCTCTGAAATTCTCCAGAAATGCTTTGTTATACTTCTTCTCTGGTTCGGGCAAATGGTACATTTGTATCAAATCATTGGGTTGAAATGAACCGAAGACTCTCCCGTCGATAGTGCAAAATGTTTTGTTTGTAATTGGGATTTCCTCAACTGCCCACCTTACTACATCTATATATGGAAGAATTTGCTCTCGAGCTGCTATCAAGTGTAAGTAAGAATCGGCCAAATCCTTTAGGGTAGCCTCAGACTTCTGGTTCGAGCCTGCTATAGCTTGTACTGATGTTTCTTGAGGTTCTTCGGCTTCGACCATATTATAGATGCTCTACCAACTAGTATTACCGAGACCAAGACATGTAGTGTCTGAGATCAATCCTTTTTTACTTCGTCCCAGATTGGTGGTATGTTGTCCTATTACTGCGGAAGTTGAAGTTGTTCCAAATTTCTTAGACTTCTTCCCCATTAGGCCTAAATTCGCTGCTTCGGAGGAGCTCTGCGCAGGAGATAAAATGAACATAATGCAGAGAATAGGTAGCACAAACTAAGTATGAAAGAGTTATATCAATCAATGAATAATGGAGGATTAAAATAATACTGCCGCGGATACAATCTCTGAAGAGATTTTGGCATAACTGCTCCATTAATTGGCCGTTTAAACCTGTCAATCATTTAAATGCTCATCATATCGTTTATTCGCCAAATAATTCATTTAAGCGTGACTTTGATTTTTTGTCGATTGATCGCAAGTGAATCACTATCGGGAATAGAAAGGCTTTTAATAATAATTTAACGCAATATACCCAAGCCTTATCAATCCTTTTTGAAATTCGCACTTAGCTTCATCGCAATCGGAGATCGGAGGAATGCTTGAGTAGTTATATTGGTGTCATTGCGAAATCCCTGGTCGCCAATAGTGATATCGCTAATTCGCATCAGGAGTTAAGAATGAAACCTTTTATTGCATCTATGCTACACTGTCTGATCACCGATAGCGATATCGCATCGGAGCAAGGAGAGGGGGCCTTTTGTTACGATTGCTTACCTTCCCGATATCCGATAGTTATTCGCGCTTGTCGCATCGGGGAAAACCAATGGGTCTTTTGTTATGCATCCTTTGTTATTGCGATATGCGATCTTGCGATCGCTTTATCTTAATAATAAATAATTATTCATTTTTTATTATAAGACCGATTATATGTTGTCTCAAAAGGTTTATAATGTTTTGTTTCTTTCGGACCTTTTGAGGAATGATAAGTTGATACCAATTTTATCTAAAAGGGACCCATTTCATATTATAGTTTTGAAGGTAAAATAATATGAAATGGGGGGTTGTTATACAGCACAACACCTCCTCGAATGAAGAAGGTTCGAAATCTACACACTCCCCAACCAGGGCCATGTAACCAGTGTACCGCTCGGGTGACCTCCTCTGTCTGCGCTGAAAAGATGGTTGTCCAACATTCTCTCGTGCATCCATCATCAACCTGTCAGCTTCCCTTGAGCATTTCCACCCATCTCTGGAAGACTCAACATGAGTGGATGTCTCCACTCTCGGATCCTCTACATGTGGATACTCCGCGTCAATCTGAGGCTCCTCCTCCTTAGGAATTGAAAGTTCCTCCTCTGCATGCAACTTGAGCTCCCTCTCAAGTGATACTCACATGGCTTTCTACTCATCAAACTTTAGATCTCTGCGTACCACTGTTCTCTGACTGGTAGGCAGGAACACTCGATAGTTGTGGGGTGTATTAGTGTACCCCACAAGTATCCCCAACTCAGTTGTTGGATCTAGCTTCTTCCGGGCATATTTGGTCACATGGCAATAAACCAATGATCCAAAGATCCTAAAGCAACTCACATTTGGTCGGTTCCTAGAAAATGCCTCCATAGGTGTCTTCATTCCCAGTATACAGTGCGGGCTTCTGTTCAGCAAGTATACTGTTATATTGCCTTCCTCAACCCACAAATGAAGTGGTAGGCTTTGGTCATGTAACATCGCTCGAGCTGCTCCCATAATTGATATGTTCTTCCTTTCGTCCACCCCATTCTGTTTTGGGTTATGGAGTGCCGTCAACTCTCGTTTAATTCCTTCTCCAGCGCAGAATTCCTTAAACTATTGGGAGACATACTCTCCACCATTGTCACTACACAAGGCCCTTATTTTCTTTACAGATTCTTTCTCTGCTAAGGCTTTAAACTCACAAAACCTCAAGAAGGTCTAATCCTTCTTTTGCGTAAAGTAGATCCAACATCTACGAGAAAAATCATTAATAAAAATAACATTGTACCTTTGTTTAGTGGTGGAGGTTGTAGAGGATGGTCCACAAACATCTATGTGAACTCGCTCCAGGATTGCTCCAGCTCTACTGTTTTGATCCTGAAAGGAAGATTTCGCATATTTACCCAACGCACAACCTTTGCATGTATCTGTCTACTCCAGTTTTCCCTTGGGAAGTCCGGTAGAAATCTGTTGCATGATCTTCAAGGCCCCATGGTGCAGGTGGCCCAATCTTCTATGCCATAGCTTGCCAACATCTTGGCTCTGCACCATCTATGCTTTGGAACTCAATGCAGCACAGTCGTCTACCTCTAGCTTGTAGAGATTCTTTACTCAAATCCCAATCCTCTTGGTCTATCCAGTACCGATATGCCTCAGGAATACCTTTCCTTTATGAAAGACTACATCATAGCCTTTGTATTCTAGCATAACAACAAACATAAGATTCTTCTTCAGACCTGGTACATACTTTACATCAGTCAGGGTGAGAGGAGCTCAATGCTCCCTCTAAAACACAACTATGCCTTCACTTGAAACACGGTACTTTCCATCATCACCCATCTCGATCCACATCTGGAGATCCTTCTCCTCCAATGTACTGAAGAGATTCTTGTCTCTAGAGATGTGGAAAGAGGCTCCACTGTCCAGGTACCAAACACATCCCACCATGGATGAAACCATGCATGCGATGAGAGAGAAATCCAATTCGAATAGTGAGGCCAATGCCTCACCATCTGATCCCTTCGAGGATCCCTTCTTGGATTTCTTCTGTGGACAATTCGTAGCCTAATGGCCCACCTCATGACAATGAAAGCATCGCACTTTCAATTTGTCAAACTTCTTCCCACCATAGGAAGAACTGGATTTGGAATGGGACACCGTCCCTTTCCCTTTCCTCGCCTTACTCGCTAAGGCTAGATTTTCTTCATCATCTTGCTTTGATGAAGATCCATCTCTGGTGCTTCTTCTTATCTCCTCCTGCATCAGGTCTGACCAAAGACGTTCCCAATCTGGCAGTTTCTCTCTTCCATTAACCGAGTCTTGGTAGCTATGCCATCTCTTAGGAAGACCGAGGAGAGCAAGACTCACCATGTCATCATCGGCTGTCATGATCCCTACACTTCCAAGCTCATCCCTGTAGGTGGTGAGCTTGTTTAGATATGTAGAGATCATGTCACCCTTTTCACACTTGATTTTCCGAATCTTGTCTTTTAGCGAGAGCTTCCTCTAATCATTGCTATTATGATATAGATCTTTCAATGTTTTCCACATTGAAAACGGTGTCTCCTTCCCATGGAGACTTGAGACTATGTGGTCTCGAACTCCCTCCAAAAGGATTCTCCTCACTCTAGCAACACATTTCTTCCATTCTGCCAATTCTGTAGCATTAGCTGTTGCCGTCTTGGGGACTTTTTGATCAATTAAGTCCTTTAGACTGTTGTCTTCTAATACTGCTTCCACACAATCCTTCTAGGCTATATAATTCGAGCTACCATCAAGGGCATACTTGAGTCTTAAACCGTTGAACGCCATTGGTGAAATTTGAGATGTGATAAAAATTCGAATTCTATAATCAGGAACTTGAAACTTCGAACTTCGAACTTCTTTGTATACTATTCTTCACTTTGATCAACTTGGCTTTGATACCATGTAGAATTTCCCATTGTAGATCAACAGATTATACAATATACTAAAGCAAAATACAAGATCTACTTCTACAACAAACTTGTGAAAGCTTAATCAATTTGAGCAAGATCAAATAGAACACATATAACTGAGAATGAGAAAGCAATCACACATGAACACAGAAGAATACTCCGAGGAAAGCCTCAACTAAAAACCCTGATCTTTGTATTATCATACAAGTGGAAATATGTCTGGGTTACACAAAGCTTTAGCTCACAAGCTATCCAGCTCTCGGTCCAATCCAACAATGCAGCTCATAGACTAAATAGACACAACATATGCCTTCCCTCAGCCCTCCAAGCCTCCTATTTCCTTGCGCAGCTTCTCTTGGGGTCCAATGCTACCACCTGTGTGAATTGGCCTCATCACACACTCATCAAACTCAAAAGTAACTATGCAATCTCCAAGGAATGAATTCCTTTTGCATGTAATAGATATCCTCAATGGAATATTCTTGCAACTAATAGTACATTGTCCCATCATCTGATCTCAACTGGGTCTCTGACTGAACTGACATGCATGAGTTATTTATGAGAGAATATTTAGTTATCTGAAGTGCAGCAGTTACATGCATGCATGCATTAACTAACTGAACTCACAATCAGTTCAACAAACTATTTGAAATAATCTAATTGGACTTAACTCAGTTAACTGCGCTAACAAATTACAACTCATCTTGATCTCCTTTAATCAAGGGATAACTTCCTCAATAAATGGAGAAATTATTGCATGTCTTCACATAGACTTCATGTTTGATTTCCTACAAATAATTAACTCAAGATGAATTAATTAATTATTTTACAAATAGCTGCTAAGATCAAAATAGAATTTTAATTCTCAATTTTAGTTTAGGGACTAACTAAATTGGAATGTATCCCGAAATATTATTTATAGCAGTGTTATTTTTAGCACTTCTATTTTTAGCATTTCGTGTTGCTATTTTCAACATATCTCAAGGCCGCACCCTCTGAAAAGGACAATTTGGGTCACAACTGCACACCCAAACAGGCTTGTGTTTATCAATTGGTAATGGTGTGTTGAGTAATACTTGCTTTAACAGGAGCAACCTTTTGTATGTAGCAAGGAAACTTGAGAAGAAAAGAGATATCAGTCAGGTGTTTCATTGAACAATAGCCCTGGAGAGTTTATAATTATTAAGAACAACCATGGCATATGCTCAGGGGGAGCATATCTAATCATTTCTAAATTCTACAAGAATATTAATGTTGGCATGGTTGACATTGTTGTCACATTATTTGCACGAGCCACAAAAGTAAGCCATAGAAGATTTGTTGGTGTCTAATGTATGATTTTGCAAATGCATTCGAATTGATTACAGAAGTTAAGTGTTTCCTGTAAGTCATGGTCAACCTAGTGCTTGGATAATTGTCGCTACCCTTTTCCATTGACATCAAAGGGGGAGAGTGAAACTATCTAGTGGAGAGTGAAAGCAGTTGGTGATGTCGTTGTGGTGTTGCCATCAATGCCAAAGGGGGAGATTGTTGGCAGCATGGTATTGGCATTGATGTTAACAATTGATTCAATTGTATGTTGGCATTGATGTCAACAATTGATTCAATTGTGTGTTGTAATTGATGTCAACAAATGTAGATATTCATGTATGGCCTTATATATGTCTGATGTGTTGATGATGTTGCAGATGGACGGCATGATGTTATGTCCCGGGTATTCATGGTGTAAGCAGATCTAGTTGAAGCAGATTGCAAAAGTATGAAGTCGCAATCTATACGTAACTCTTGAGTAAGAAACATGCATACATATGTGGATTCTTTAGCACAATCACGTACATGATCTTATGCGTGCAAGAGAAAAACCATGGGCCTATCCCATGGTTTTTTCCATGGAAAGTGCCCATGGTATTTATGGTGTGTTGACTTGATCCAATTTGTGTTGTTTTGGTCTTCAATAATGAGATGTAATGCAATGTAATTAATATATATTTGATTTAGTCGACGGATTGGGATTATTTTTGTGTTGGTGTAATGTGTACCTATGTATTGAACCATCCAACATTTAGTGCATGATATGAGATCTATGGGAGCCGTAGTGGTGTATGAGAACTATACAAAGTGTGTATGATGCTATAAGAGATGAATGTAATTGACTATTGCAATCAATCTGGTGATATATATGATGATGTATGTAAAGGGTTGTTGTTGTGTGAACAAGTATGTTGTTGATGTTAATTGCTTGCAGAGAGTTTGTATTGTTGTTGCTAATATTGTGTTGCTACAGTTATGTTGTTGAGGATAGAGTATGTTAAGAAGGAGTGTGAAGTATAGCTGAGTAAGGATGACAGAGTTTGTATTGTTGAACATAATTTTATATTGTTGATAAGTGTGTATGGTTACAATATTGAAGTCTATGAGTATATTGTTGTCGCTCAGATTTGACATTGAGAATGTATTGTTGAGCAAAGAGAGTGACTTTATGTGTTTTTGAGCATGTAGAGTTAATAGAGAGGTATTTGTATTGATATTGAGCAAGTCTGGATCCAGTATGAAGATATATGAAAGGACGTTAATAGTGAATCGAAGGTTGGTGCCTTCAGGGCAAGTGGTGGCTTGCTAATCAGGGTGTAGTGGCTTCATTCAAGTAGGTGTCTAAGAAACTATTTGAGGGTAAGTGCCTCCAGTAGATATGTGTTTGCAAATCCAATTGGTAGTGGGTTCTTCCAAGCAGGTGGGTCCCTGTAGCTTATGGGGGATGGTGCCTCTAGCAGATGGGTGTCTACATATAGTTGTGGAAGTGGGTGCTTCCATCAGGTGATAGCCTATAGCGAGTGGGTGCTTGCATATCTCACAAGTCGGTGCTTGCATTATGGTGAGTAACAATATATGATGTAATGAAAATATATATCTAAGAAGAAGAATACAAGTGTTCATTTCTTTTCCTCCCGAAAGGATTTCGACCTAATATTTGGTGTCCATGTATTTGATGGTGTTTGATTTGATGTTCTATGTGCTACTCTTATGTTTTTATTATGGATGTGTTATATGTTTATTACATATTGTGTTGGTAATTAATGAATGATGAATTAATTGTGAGAAAAGGTAGAAAGTGGAGCAGATGATCCATATGGCACAATATTGATTCCCCTTCGCCCCCTCAGTATTGTCAAGCTCCCAACAAAAAGTAGGAATAATATCTCTTATTTGACTTGATTAGTGCCTTAAAAATGTATAAGGGCACCAATGATTATGCCTATGTACACTTCCAAGAAAAATGGTAATCACAAAAGAATATATAATTTAATTGACTTTACAATGTGCTTGGTATATACAAAGACATTGAGAATGGTGCTTTTGTACATTTCCTAGTGCATTGGCTAGTTCTAAAAAAAGCTAAAATTGCTCTCAGTGATGCACTTATAATATATAGGAGCACTGCCAACATTGCCTTCTAATACTATAAAGTGAATTGAAAAAGAATAATATTTATTTTCTTTTCTTTTTTGAGGTGGGGGCATTTAGTAGTGCACTCTAGTTACACAAAAACATCATGAATGATGTAGAATATAAATAAACAAGATGCACTACATAATTCGATGAGAATAGAATAGATTGAACACATTGTATGGAATTGATTTTTTTTCTTTAAATTTGCCAAAAAAAAAAAAAAAAAAAAATCAAAATTTTAAATTTTAAATTGCTCAAAATTTAAATGAGGGAAAAACAAACAATTTACCTATTCTTTTCCCTATTTAGGTAGTGTGGATTCAATGGAGATAAAAAAATAAAATAAAAAATAAAAATAAAAAATGAAAATGAAAATGAAAATATGGTACCATTTTACAAAAATTGAAAACAAACCATATCCAACTATAAAGTGAAGGTGAAGCAATTAACGAATATGAAAATGAAATTACAATTTAAAAAAAAATAAGGAAATACACTACCTTGGTGTGCTTTATAAATAGATACATTGGTGTGATTATATGCTTAGGGTGCACCACTATGTTTTAAAAAATAACACTATCTTGGCGTGCTTTATAAACAAGTGCATTGGTGTCATTGTATGCTTAGGGTGCACCACTATGTTTTTAAAAGTTTGTTGAGCAAAGGTTTTTTGTTTTTGCATTCAACAATGCACATATGAATTATTAAATGCACTAATTAGTTTTTGTTTTTATAACAAATGTCTAAACCTTATTCAATGCATCTTGTGTATCGATGCAACTTCGTACTTCTTAGTGTAAAAACACACTAGATAGTTTATGTTTTATGGTGCATCAATAACTAAAATGCAACACTACATTTTATATGGGAGTGCACTACTAAATTTTGTTATACATGTAAATAATTTTGAAATTCAATATGTTTCATTTCAACAACTAAACCATAATTTCATATAACAAAATAATTTTTAAATATTGAAATTATATTAACTAAATATTAATTGTTAATATTTATAAGAGTTGCTATCATTAAGTGCCGCGAGAGAGAGGACATTGACTAAAAAATGAATCTCTTTAAAATCTCTTTTACATTTGAGAGAGAGAGTTAAGTGCCTCAACTTAAGGACATTGACTAAAAAATGGATCTCTTTCAAAACTCTTTCATGAGAGAGAGAAAGAGAGAGAGAGAGAGTTACGTGCCTCAAATAAACTTAAGGACATTGACTAAAAAACGGATCTCTTAAGGACATTAACTAAAAAATGGATCTCTTTCTTGAGAGAGAGAGAGAGAGAGAGAGATAAGTTCCTCAAATAAACTTAAGGACATTGACTAAAAAATGGATATCTTAAGGACAT
Source organism: Pinus taeda (assembly GCA_000404065.3). Lineage (NCBI taxonomy): Eukaryota > Viridiplantae > Streptophyta > Pinopsida > Pinales > Pinaceae > Pinus > Pinus taeda. The sequence goes on along the minus strand of APFE030183462.1, from coordinate 132,108 downwards.
TGACTAAAAAATGGATCTCTTTCACATTTGAGAGAGAGAGAGAGAGAGAGTTAAGTGCCTCAAATAAACTTAAGGACATTGACTAAAAACTGGATCTCTTTCACATTTGAGAGAGAGAGAGAGAGAGTTAAGTGCCTCAAATAAACTTAAGGACATTGACTAAAAAACGGATCTCTTAAGGACATTGACTAAAAAATGGATCTCTTTCATATTAGAGAGAGAGAGAGAGAGTTAAGTGCCTCAAATAAACTTAAGGACATTGACTAAAAAACTGATCTCTTAAGGACATTGACTAAAAAATGGATCTCTTTCACATTTGAGAGAGAGAGAGAGAGAGTTAAGTGCCTTAAATAAACTTAAGGACATTGACTAAAAAATGGATCTCTTTCACATTTGAGAGAGAGAGAGAGAGAGTTAAGCGCCTCAAATAAACTTAAGGACATTGACTAAAAAACGGATCTCTTAAGGACATTGACTAAAAAATGGATCTCTTTCACATTTGAGAGAGAGAGATAAGTGCCTCAAATAAACTTAAGGACATTGACTAAAAAAATGGATCTCTTAAGGACATTGACTAAAAAATGGATCTCTTTCACATTTAGAGAGAGAGAGAGAGGCCTTTCAAATAAACTTAAGGACATTGACTAAAAATCGGATCTCTTAAGGACATTGACTAAAAAACGGATCTCTTAAGGACAATGACTAAAAAATGGATCTCTTAAGGACATTGACTAAAAAACGGATCT